>JAQZBX010007731.1:20334-49948 GCA_029593785.1 Cabassous unicinctus | reverse complement strand
GTGTGTTGTTTAACTTGTATATCTCTGTGCCTAATCTGGTTCTCTGCCCCTTACTGATTTCCAGCTTCATTCTATTGTGAAAAGAAAATTTATTTTGTATAATTTCAATCTTTCTGAATTCATTCAGAGTTGTTCTGTGACCTAGCATATTGTCTATCCTTGAGAATGATCCATGTGTGCTTGAGAAGAATGCATATCTTGCATATTTGGGTGTAATGCTCGGTGTATGTCTATTATGTCTAAATCCTCTAATGTATTATTCAAGGCCTCTGTTTCTTTATTGATCTTCTATCAAGATGTTCTGTCTAATGGTGACAATGGTGAATTAAAGTTCCCCAGTATACTTATAGAGGCATCTGTTTCTCCACTTAATTTTTCCAATATTTGCCTTATGTATTCTGAGGTGCCCTCATTAGGTGCATAAATGTTTATGATTGTTCATTCTTCTTGACAGATTACCCCTCTTATTAACATGCAGTGTCCTTCTTTGTTTCTTATAATAGTTTCACATTTAAAGTCAATTTTTTCTGATATAAGTACATCTACTCTTACCCTTTTTTGATTATTGTTTGCATGTAAAATTATTTTCCAACCATTCATGGTCAACTACTTTGCATATTTGGGTTTAAAGTGAGTTTCTTTGAGACAGCATATAGATAGGTCTTTTTTCATTATCCATTCTGCCAATCTGAGTCTCTTGATTGGAGAGTTTAATCCATTAACATTCAATGTTATTAATGTCAAGGAATTACTTATATTAGCTATATTTTCTTTAGGTTTATGCATGTCTTAAGTTGTTTTATTTCTCTTTATATCTTTTTAGTTATTATTACCAATAATATTCTATCCTACACTGTCCTCCAACCCTCTCTCTCATTTTTTCTTTTCAACCCGCACAACTCCCTTTAATATTTCTTGAAAGGCATTTTTCTTGTTGGCAAACTCTCTTAATTTCTATTTATCTCTGAATATTTTGAACTCTCCCTTATATTTGAATGCCAGCTTTGCAAGATACAGAATTCTTGGCTGAAAGTTTTTTGTTTCTTTTAGCACCTTAACTATGTCCTACCGCTGACTTCTTGCCTCCATGGTTTCAAATGAGAAATCAGCACTTAATCTTATCAAGCTTCTATTGTATGTGATGGATCTCTTTTCTCTTGCTGCTTTCAGTATTCTCTCTTTGAATTGAGGATTGGACAATTTGACAAATATATGTCTTGTTGTAGGCCTGTTAGGATTTATACTGTTTGGATTGTGCTGTGTTTCCTGGTCATGTACATCTATGTTCATCAAAAGATTTGGGAAAGTTTTAGCTATTATTTTTTTCAACATTCCTTCTGTCCCCTTCCCTTCTCTTATCCCTATGGGATGTCTATAATGCATACATGTGTGTGTTTCATTATGTCATTCAAATCCCTAAATCTCTGCTGGATTGTTTCTATCATTTTATCTTTCTATTCTACTTATCTCTTTGTTCTCACATGTACTGTCTTCAACATCACTAATTCTTTCCTCTGCTGGTTCAAATCTTCTGTTATGTGCTTCCATTGTATTTTTTATTTCTTGCATTGTGCCATTCATCACCATCATATCTGGTATCTTTTTACATATGTTTACAAATTCTTCAGTATGTTCCCCCAATGTCTTCTTAATATCCTTTATTTCTTCCATCATTTCCTTAAGTTGATTCATGATATTTGTTTGGATATCCCTGATTAAGTGTCCCACATGCTGTATCCCCTCCAGTTTTTGAGTTTGTTCATTGGACTGAGCCATGTCTTCCTCTTTCTTAATATTTTTTGTAACTTTTTGTTGGTGTCTAAGCATCTGTTTACCTTGATGTGCTTTTTAGTTATTTAGCTGCTCTTTCTACTCCAGTATTTTCTTTTTTTTTTCTTTTTCTTTTTTTTTTACATGTGTGGTAAAGTTTGTTTCTGACAAATAGTTCCTGTGATTGTATATCCTTGCAGTTATCTGTGTTCTCTTGAAAAAATGTTAGAACTAGAGAAATGGAAAGGGAGAAGAAGAGAAAAATAATAATAGTAATAATAATAATAAAGGTAAAAGAGGAACTGTACAAGAGCTAGGAAAATAAATAAATAATTAGAGTAAAAAAATATTTAAATGTACAAAAGAATAAGAATCAAAAAGGTGGAACAGAAAAAATGAAACAAAGAACAAAATTGAGAGAATAATTTCAATGAATTAAAAGGCTAGTATGAAAAGAATAGAGGAAAAGAGTAAAAGAAGAAAAAAGAGAGAATTACAACAAATGAAACAAAACAAAAAGTAGTGGAATGAAAGAAAAACAACAGAAACAGATTATAGAAAAAATGAAGGAAAGAAAAGAAATAAAGTAGGGAGAAAAAATAAGTAAAAGGAAAAGAAATGAAACAAAAAAAGGGGGGGGAATAAACTAGTAACAAAACATCAAAAACATAAAAACAACAACAATAAACAAAATCAGGAAAAGCAGGTTTCCCTCTTATGCCCCTAAGGAACTTCTCAGGCAGCAGGTGCTCATCAATTAATCACCCTTCAGTTTGCCCATTGCAGGTGATGTGCTGGGTTATATCATATAAAATAAAGGGAAAAAAAGGGAACAGATAAAGAAAAAAATAAATAAATAAAAACAGCAGATCCAAGAAAACCTAAAACCAGAAGAAAATCTGTCTATATGTTACCTGTTATTAGGTACCATGTGGGTGCCTGATAACCTAGTGGATCACTCTCTGGATCACTTCTCTAAGGAGACCCATGGGTCAAACCAGGAACCTTGTATATGCAAAGCAGGAATTCCTCCACTGAGCTACACCAGATCCACAGCTTAAGCAGCCTTCAGAAAGCTTATCTGGCTCTATCTGCCCCTTTCCCTCAGGCAGGTTAGACTTCTAACACTTTGCCAGCTGGGCCTGTTTAGGCACCTGTCTCTGACCCCTGTCTACCTTAGTTCCTCTTTCTCCAAGTTTGGCTGGATATGATAGCCTGCCTGATCAGATCCCTCACCCCCAAGGCTGCCTAATTGCTGCTCAGGGAAGCTTTGAGGTTTAAAGTGGGTTCAGCTGGACAAACTCACTGAATAGAAACCACTCTCCACCCTCATCCTCCTGAGGAATGCTCTGTCCCACTCTGTTGGTTGCAGTTAGTCAGGAGCTTTACCAAGGTTATTTGCCTTAAGGGCAGGGTATATGTACCATTTCCATCCACAGGGGTGAGTAACTCACAATTTTGCTTTGGCTTCTTTTTCCGTCCAGTTCCCTCTTAAGAAGAAATAGCACTTTTCCATTCTATATATCTCCAAAGCTGCTCCCTCTGATAGGTTTTTGCCCTTTCTCCTCAGGTATGTTTTGAGATGCTTTCTTCTATATTCATAGCAGTCATTCTCAACCTTCATCATAGGAGTAATACATATGACCTTCAACAATGCATGAACAGGAAAATCTTGATGTCATGCAGATGGAGGGCTTCATAAATGGTGGATGGAGGATCTGTGTTTCCATTTGATTCTCAAACAATGAAGCTCAGCTGAGAATGTGTCAGGATTGGGTGAGTCACTTCTGTACATGTCAGCATGGTGTAACTTCAATGTATTGAATATGATCTCTCCCATGACAGAGGGCACCAGAGATAAGAATTTAAGAGCTTTGAGATGTTGTTCTAAGAATATATCTTTAACTTCCTGAATAATGTGCTCCACTGTTGAAATACTCAGGGTTTCTTTATAGTAACTCTCAGAGTTTAGTTGAGATTCCAGGTTACCTTGCTGAGCCCTGCAGAATTTGGCAAAGAGTTTCATTTGAATATCAAGTTTGGTTTCCAAATTTGTGGCTTACTCAAATCAGAATTCACAATAAACTTCAATATTTTCCATCACTTTGTTAAGCGAATGCAGCACTATGATCAAGCTGCTGGCTACAAAGAAGGCATCAGAGGTATGCACCTGGAGATAGTTCCTGAAAGGCCCTTGTAAAAGATAGGACATTCTTAAGAACAACAATGGTAACAATGAAATTAAAATCTGTTACTGCACTACAGAATACAAATGCTCAGCCATCTCTACAGTATTCCATCTAACATTTGTGTCATTATTTATACCATCTAAACATACAATAAGTTCTTCCATGAGATGAACTAGAATTTCAAAAGCATCATGCCTGCCTGTCCTCTGAGAATGGAAAATTTCCTTCAGTTCACTTCCCCTTTCTTCATTGTTGTTAAAAATACAGAAATTACATTGTCAATTTCTAAGAGTAGTTGTGATGATCAATGGGAAAAAGAAGAAACTTCCTCAATTGTTTCAAATGCAACCCATACTCCCATCACAAGGACTGATTTTGCTAATCACATATTTAAGACACAGGAAGAACAGAGTGTGTAGACAGTCTGGGGATATTTCTCCAGAATTCTAGAAGCAACAACTTTTATTTTGGAAGAAAATCCCCTGGACACAATGAAAGCCTATCCACAACCGTACTCCATGTTTAGTCTCTGCTTCTCAGTTATTATGGTATGAAATTTCACAGCCAGAATTTCTGTAAAAGCTTCATAAGGCAGGAAGCCCACAGATTCCTCTCAGATTTTGAGATTCACCAATATACCTCACCAATATGGCAGGTGTTCTTTCCCTGCTATGTCTACCACATAATCAGTGATGATGGAAAAGAACTGTGAGTCTCTCACTTCCCTTAGAGTTTCTTCTAGAATGAAGCTCTCACATGTTTCTAGCATCTGTTTCTGCTGTGTTTTCAAACAGAACAACATGTTAAATGCTGTTGTCTGAAAGCACTTTCTCAGAACCATTTCACCAGAATTTATTCAGCACTCCAGCAGTTCTTTAAAGTTATCAGGAGTAAAGAAACCTTCAGAAAGTTTCACAGCCTCATGTGCACCAATAAGTATGTTTTGTTTTCCCATAAGAATCAAAATTTCAAATAAAGATTTTAGATATTATTTGTTTTCCTTCTCTTCAATGGTTAAAGGTTAAATGTCTTCATCCTGCACTTCATCCCCTTCTTCTGCTTTGGGATTCTAAGTATTTCTGTAGTTTAATCCTTTTTTTATTTTTTGTTTTTAAAGATGCTTTAGATTACTTAAATGTTACATAAAAAATATAGGGGATTCCAATATTCCCCATCACCTTCCCTTCCCTCACTTTCCAACATTAACACCAACTTTCATTAGTGTGATACATATGTTACAAGTGATTAACAAATATTGCAACATTGCTACTGAACATTGATTATAGTTTACATAATATTTTACACTCTAACACCAAAAATTTTATAGGTTATGACAAAACGTATAATGGCCTGTATCTATCATTAAAATGTCATGCAGAACAATTCCACTGTCCCAAAAATGCTCAAATGTTACACCTATTCTTCCCTCACCCTCCCAACAGAACTTCTGGTAGGCATTGCCTTTATATCAATGACAAAATTTCTTCATTGTTATAAAACTGTCCATAATAGAATAATAAGTCTATTTTAGTTGATTGTTCATTCCCCAATTTATAGGATTTGGGGATGGCAATTTCCACTCACTTTCTAATTGAGAGGGGGCTTGGATCTCATGGTGCAGATGGATGGAGCTGTCTTGCTTGCAATTGCAGACATTCTCTGTTCCTTGGGATGGTCATTTTCCATCATCATCTCCTTGTTAGTTGTCCTGGGTGAGTCCAATGAATTGGAGAGTAAGTGTTACAACTCTGCTGAGATTCAGGGCTAAACCAGCACATGAATAAAAACAGATTTAAGTCTTTGGGGATATATTTAACAAATATACAGCTAATTATAGGTTCAAGTAAAAGGGGCAGAAGAGCCACAGGTAGGAAAACTTTAAATGAGTGTAACTCTGTTACACTGGGGAGCATAAATTCCAAAGTAGGTCCGACTGACAGGGTGCTGAATTCCTGAGCTTGATTTCCATGCTTATATTGTCTAGATTCTCTAGAGCCCTCAGGAGCCATGCTGTTTGGGGCACTGTTTACTATGGCAGTCAATGAGGTCCTGCTGAGACATGCAAAAGTGTAACCTCTGGAATGACCTCTGGACTCACTTTGAAATCGCTTAGCCATAAAAATTTATTTTTATTTACTATTTCCTCCTTTTGGTCAAGATCTTTTTCCAGATGCATTGCTAGTTGGCACTTGGTAATAATCCCTCAGTGCCAGAGAGGCTTATCCCCGGGAATCATGTCCCTTGGCAGTGGGTATGGTAGTGTGTGTTTTGTTCATGTTCAGAATCTCCTTCAATTTTTCTCTGTTTCAGTGTCCTGATTTCATCTTCACTCAGTGTTTTTTTTATTCATTTTCTGTGGCGACTATGCAGATTGTTCAAATGTCTGGTAAGATCAAATATTGTTGGTATATCATTGTCTTGAAAAACTGTCATATAAGGACTAGTTCTACTGATCATAGAGGTCTCAAAGTGTTTGGAACATAACTGATCATGTTTAATTAGCTGTTCAGGGGTTTTATCTTCTAAATCTGCTCTCCTACAATTCTCCACCCAATTTTGGCATTTAGTTGGATCCCAGGGAACCTGAAGAAGGCCAAATCCAAATGTATGCTCTTCTGTGTGTAGTTGGGGGCCGAGCAGTAGTTCAGCATTGTCTCCTGCCTACTAGCCAGCCCAGTCTTCTCCTCCCTATTGCCTTAGGGCAGCCCACCAGCCTGTGTTGGCCAGGTGGGGAGCCAGTCTGGCTGTGGGTCTTGGCAGGGCCCGTGTGCTAGGACAGTGGCTGGATCATTTTACTTGCATCTTGTTGAAATCTTGTATTGGTAATGAAATCTCTGAAACTTAAAAACTTAGCAATAAAATTCTGTGCTAAATTCTGGATTGTCTAAGCTAAACGCAGCAGTTAGATGTTTTAATCGTGTTAATGTGTTATGAAAATATACACATTTAAGAACTAGTTAAAACAAATATTAATTTGGTAAGGTAAAGTATGCATTTTATAATAATATGAGACTATATATGTAAATAAATGCATAAAAAATATTTGAATAATAAAAATAGGAATACCCACACAAGTGTGTCCAAAATTTTTTATGTAAATTTCTGCTGTAGCTAAAGCATTTTTCTAAGACATGTATCTTGATTTCTATTTGCTAAATAATCAGGCCTATGGAATCTAATTGTAATCAAAGATGTCATAAAGCACGTGGAGAGAAGACATTCTAGAAGGGCATTTTTGATTCCTCTACTTAATTAGCTATCAATCTGTTGTGTTATATATACTTACATTTACACCAAGGAATCTCAGCAAGCAGGTTGGAAGATTAAACTTCATAAGGACTTTTCTGATTCTAAAGCATATAATCTATTGAGCCATTGGGTTAAGAAGGAAGATTGTAGAAATTTTCCTCAACAAAGTATTGTTAAACAAAATATCCATCTATTTTTTCTAATTATATAGGCAAACACTTGGGATTTACTTAAGTTTTTTTCAAAAGGACATGTTGGTTAAAATAAGTTGCCTCCAAATATGAACAAATTCTGTGTGTTTTTTTGTGTGTCAAGACCAAAAGTTTGACTTATGAAATTTAAATCTCAAGGGCCAAATTCAGTAAAATGCATTAAAATTTCTTTATGATACATATTGGTCATGTAGTCCAATGTAGAATCCACTTAGAAATTTTTATCCCAAGGTATGTCTCATAATCCATTTTAAGAAAAATAAGCAAAATTAGTAAGTTTGGGTAAAAAAGAAAATGAGTTTTGAGTTTAAAATTAATATTTACTATTTCAAAATATTAATGTTTCTTGTAATTAAAGAGGCCTTTGAGTTTTTCTATCCTCTATTATTTTTCAAATTATTAATATATAATATATAATACTTCTTATCCTCTTTTGAGAACTTGACAATTAACACAATAAATATTTAACAAAATTTTGTTCATTAAATAAAGATAAGGTTACCTAAGCATTTTTTGCTTATATAAAATTTTCCTTCAAAGATTTCATTATTAAGAGAACATCACTGATTAGAGATTTTTTTTTTAATTATGTCACAGAGCTGGTGCTGTTTAAGGAAAAGAAAGAATTGGAATATTCATAGTGCTTTTAAGGAAACAATAATAATATCTTCCAATTAATCTCAGCAATTCTTATCTAAATCTTTCTGGGCATAATAATTTGGCAGAAAATGATTTCTTTGTATTAAAGAAATAATTATGTACACTTTATATTATTTATGCTACACATTTTAACTGAACAATGACATCATTAGCAATTTCTAACAGGTATAAGAAATGAAGCATGGGAGTCAGTATAGGGGAACTATAGAAATTTAGCTTTGCATTTAATTTCCTAAATATATTTCCTGTTTATAATTTCTATCATGCACATGTGATATTTTAAAAACAGAAGAAATTAGTTTGTGAGGTGTCAGAAAAAAACTATGTTTGAATTTGAAAACTTTCAATTAATTATTGTATTACTGTAAATAATCATAAACATTTTGATGATTTGGGCTCTTATAGTATACTGAATTATAATTTGAAATTAAACAAGAGTAAATAAAACCAATAAGTGCTAGCATATATAAATTGAATTTTCATGTGGTCAAATATGTATATTTTAAGGGGAAAATAATTGAATATATATGCAAATATGTTTCTTTATGGTGTCACTTGCAGACACTATGAACTAGGATTTACTTATATTATATAAGTCATATTTACTTTGTATAAATGTATACACTTTGAGAAGTTGATATATTAATGTTCATATTTAAATGATTATGTCCCTCCAAATGGAGTACTTATTTTTTGTATCTTTGATCTTAGATATCTAATTTCTTTTAACATTGATTATTATGATGATGTCAACATGTTCAAAACTGACAGTATCATCCTCTAACTTCTACCCCCACACACACACACAGACACAAGTCTTCTTATCAGGTACCCTGTTTTTCTGTTGCTTTGCATTTTTCTAAGAATTCCGATCAAATAACTGAAATTAGCTTCTATTCCTTCTTGAAGCTCAGTACTTGCATTCAGCGTGAATAGAAAGCTGTCATTTCTGATGTGGGTTACTTACAATTCTAACTTACTTTTATAGCCCTGTCACCTCTAGAAATCTAAAAGTTTCTCTCTGGACCACTGCTTATGTAATTCAAAATTTTAAGACAACAACGATGTAAATTTTTCTCCATAATATTCCTCAACTCTGTGCATTCCTATTATTTCCCAAAAATAGTCCCTAGTCTGGTGATTACATTTGTTTGTGTTCTTTTTAAAAGAGAATGTCCAAATTTTCTGAATTTCCTGACTCTATATTAACTCTCTAGCATCCAATATCTTCTCTCTTCTTCTTAATGACATTCTATCCTTCTTTTATGACTAAGTGCAGTGATCCCATCACTAGTGAAGTGTTCTTATATTATTCAAAGATGTCCTGTGCTCTCCTTTTGATTTTATGTAGGTTGCAAAATAGAAATAAAATTTCATATTTTATGTGAATAATATTACAACACAATTTTTCTGATAACACTTTCTAAAGTATGTATGCTGTTATCAATGCAGTACCAAAATGTTTATGTTATTTTTTAATTGTCCTAAATGTATATTCTGTTTCCGTCTTTATTCATGTGTTTCTGCCATATGTCGCAATGTGTACTTACTAATTTTTTATAGCAGATTTGATGTCTGTTAAGTAAATTGCTTTTTGATCTCTTAAGATGTGCTTATGTTATTTAGATTTTATATGTATATTAGGCCAACTTGTTAATTTCTACAAAAACGTTGAAATTTTATTTGGGTTATATTTAATAAAGTATAAAAATGGCATTTTTATACTACTGAGTCTTCAAACAATTCTATAAATGAAATCTATCTTTCCATAATTTAGCTTTTAAAACCCTGCTACAATTTTTAATTTGCTCCACAAGGAATGATATATCTATTGTACCTACCTACACACACACATACATTTATACATATTAAATCATACTATTTTCTGTTTCTTTTAATGTTTCATTTTCTTTCTCTTTTTGCTAGTTAATATATGTTTGATATTTTTTATTATATTTAGGCAAGTAATTTCCTTCTTAAATCCTGTTTCAACAATATTTTCATATTATTTGTTAGATTTTTGTAATCTTCCCTATTATCAATTTTATTTGCTGCTAATGGCAATGAATTCTCCTCTTTTGAAATTATGGTACACATTATTTTCCTTTTCTTGCCTCACAATGTAGCTTCATAAAGGTGACGTAAGTGGTCTTATCTGTCTGGTTTCCCAGCAACAGAAAGCTTCTAGCATCCATATTTTAAGATCTGTGTTTTTTGGCTTAGGAAAATTGCAATTTTAGCGTTACATTGTCTCATAGAAAGATTACTCAGTTCTTATTTTGTGAAAAAATTTTCATCCTGAGTGAATATTTTATTGTAAAGGAAATATTTTCTGCCTCCATGTTAATGATCTTATAATATTATTTCTCCTTCAATCTCTGTCATGGATTACTATGTTTAATACTCTAATTTTAAAACATGTAGACATCTGAGAGAATGATTCCTTGATATAAATGCAGTATTTCTTTTTTTATCACTCTAATAATTTTGTAGGATTTTACATGCATGTTAATTTATTATTGAATTACCTTGTTTCTTGAACTTATATTTATCTATTACATCAAAATCCATTTTTCTGACAATCTTTCTCCTACAGCTTCCACTCTTTACTAATTTTACTAATTAGAATGGTGACATTATGCACCTTATGTACAACTACCATGCTCTCTCACTGTTAATTCATTTGTATCCTAAGAATGTGCAAGTGGGCATTGAAGAGTCTAAGATGTGATATTCTTTACTCTTTTGGTCCTCAAATCAGTTTTATGTATTCTTATTTAAGGTTTTCTCTGTAGGATATTTGCTTTATTTGTTTTTCTTCTGAAAACAGCATATTAAATGTGTAGTTTTATATTTTTCCTTTTAATACACCATGTCTCATTCGAATTGGTGGATCCCCATCCTCCTTTGCAAAAATTAGTTTTTAATATATTCTTCTCTTACTTTCTCTGTTTTCTGATTCTTTCCATATTTGGAACTGCTATATTAGTTCTTTTTGATATGGAGCTATTTTTGTCTATTTTCTAAACGGTTACCAATTAATGTTTTATTTCCATAAATTTTCTCTGCATTAATTTCCTCTCTTGCAACTGGGTTTATTTCAATCATATATTTATAATCTGGTTATTGTTCTCTTATTATACTTTTATCATTGTACCCTGTTCTTCATTCATATATGTGTATATGTGTGTGTGTGTATATATATATGTACGTATAGATACATATTACACACATATATGTGTGTGTGTGTATATATATATGATCTTGTCACATTCTTCTGGGTTTATTGAATTGGGGTATTTTATTACAGCCTCTTCATTTATATGAAAGATATTTTTTATTTGTGTGTGCTGTTTTAAAGATAAATTTTCTTTTGGGGACATATATTCATAAACTTAATGACCACAAATAGTATTTTCTTATGTAAGAGGGCTAAGATGTGATTTTGGGTTTCCTGTTATTTGTAATATTACAATGAATTCATATTTTCAGCAAAGTTATTTGCTGAATCTCTAAACTGCCAAAAACGATTTGTGGGTAAGGGTGGAGCCATCATCTGAATATCCCAAAAATGTCCAGTAAAAATAGATAATAAACACACAAATTCAAACACACAAACAGAAAATTTCAATAATCTTCCTTTTAGTTTTTACTTTCTCTTTATTTAGGGTATTGTCTGGTGCTCTTTGGATTTTGAATTCAGGTTTTATGCAAAAATGTAGAGATGAGAAGTTGTCCTCTAAAAGATTTAATCTTTCATTCAATATCCATGTATGCAGACATTTCATTCTCTCTCCTGACAAGAATTTGGTGTCTCACCACATTTTTTTTTCCACATATTAGGCATATATTAAGGAATTTTTCCATTAAACTTTTCTATTCCATGTCAAAGCATTTCAAAGAGTCCAGAAAAAATTAAAATTGATCCATTACTAAAACATATAACCATATAACCTCTGATACTTCATGCAAAAGACTTTCAAACTTACATACACTCAATACCCACACTTTTACGTGCAGTAGACAAATAGATAACTAGGTAAATATGGATGATAGATAAATAGATATATATATGCAATAAATAAATTTATCAAGGATAAAGTATTTGTAGTTGACTATTCATTTATGAATATTGGATTAAAATAAGGATGAATTAAATTTTATTGTTGTATAGTAGTGTAATTTTTTAAAATCAGCAATAGAGAAAATAATAAAAAATTTAAAATTGGAAAACTGAAATTTCTAATTGTTACAGGTCAGTACATCATGTATATAAAATTAGAGCTATTAGATTAAATTATGATCATGTTTAAAATATATACATGATCTTCACAAGTGTATTTCAAATAAAATTCTCATTGCTATACCTGTTCTTTGTGTTTATTTACTGAAGGCATATTTTTCCAACACTTTAAAATTTGCTATACAGTTTATTATGTAGTGTATGTTTTTTTACCTTAAGATATTTTTTATTTAAATTATTTATTACTCTTTTGCTTGTAAAATTATAAGGAAATTGTATAAAAATGTACATTTTATTAAAAATTGGGATTCAGTTTATGAGTGTCGTTATGAAGAACTCTTATTTTCAATACTAGAAAGTGAAATCATATGAGATTTTCATTCATATTTTTGAAAATAAAAAATTTTTCATACATTTGGAGTGAACATACTCTATTTCTTCAAAAGTTTTACTTTATTTTAATTTGTATAACTCTGATTTAATTAAGAAAATTAATCATATAATAAAAGAAGAAATGATTATGCAATGAACAGTTTCATATCTGTTGAATTTGTTCATATTTGTTCAAGTAAATAGTATTTCTCTTTATTTATTTACTGTTTTGTCATTTATATTTATCCTTCTATCCATCTATGTAAATATACTTATTTTATGTTATTTTTTACTAAATTCATTTCATATTAAGTAAATTTGAAACAGCAGTACTGTTCACTGCTAACCACATCAGGAAGAATATAATTAATGATAATCATTAATGCAAATCCTTTTTGTTGCAGGCAGCATTACAATTAGTGAAATGCATGAATGTTAAATTTATAATACCCAATGATTTTTAAAACCTAAACACAACTGTCGCCCAACCTCTAATATAATATAGTATATTACCATCATTCCTATAGATTTACCTTGCCCTTCCTAATAAATCCTCAATTTGCCCACTTAAGAATCAAAAATTAATAGTCTATTTACTTATTAATTTATTTTAAGGTAGATTATTTTTCCTGTTTTAAGTCTTGTCATTAACTATATCATACAATTGTCACTCTCTTTCTTAAGGAACTTTTATATCTGAATTTAATATTTTTGTGTTTGATCCACCTAATTTGGTGTATCAGCTGTCTTTTTAAATTTTTCTACTCATTTTTTCTATTAAAGAATATATAGGTTTACAGAAAACTCATGCAAAATATACCGTTTTATCATGTACCTCCCATATTTTTAACCCTTTTATTGTAAAATCTGATGAACGAATAATATTATAATTATACTATGACCATTTTCCAAAGTTTTTATTGGGGATCCCTGTTTGTGTTATGCAGTTCTATTCTGTTTTTCTTTAATATTTATTCTTATAACATACATATACAATCTAAAATTTTCCATTTATAACACATTCATATATAAAATTCAGTGTTGTTATTATCACAATGTTGTTCCATCATCATCATTGTATAAGTCAGACAAAGTGGTGCTGATGCAAAGTACCAGAAAAGAGTATTAATTTGGGGTAGAAGCTTACAGTTACCAGGCCATGAAGGATAAATTTCTTCCTTCACTAATCTGTTGCCACGTGTTGGAGCAATACAGCTGCTGACATTTACCAAGGTTCAGCTTTTTTGGGTTCCTCACTTCCTGGGGCTCTGTTTCTCTCTGGGCTCAGCTCCTCAGGTTCCTCCACTAGGTCAGCTGTAGACTATCAGGCAAATGGCTTGTCTCTTCTATCTTTGAGACCCCACCCACCAAGGGACGGGGCTCAACAACTTACTGATGTGGCCCAATCAAAGCCCTAATAGTAACTTAATCATGCCCAGATGAACAGATCAGTTTACAAGCAGAATCCAATACCTATTTTTGAAATTCATAAGTATATCAAACTGCCAAACTGCTACAATCATTCATTAACAAAGCTTTCCCATTAGTCCACAGAGAAACACTCTGCAATCTATCCAATAAATCCCCATTCTTACATCAACACTGGATCCTGGGACCCATATTCTAGTTTCTCATTCTATAAATTTGTTTTTTTCTAATTATTTCATATCAGTGAGATAATAAAATATCCACTAAACATGATGAATTCCAGATTCGTGCATGTTATTGCAATTATCAAGTTCTTTACTTTTCATAGATGATTAATATTAATAGTTCATTGTATGTGCATAAACATTTTGTTCATCCATTTTATCAGTTGATAGTTGAGCTGTTTCCATATTTTGGCAATAATGAATAATGCTGTTATGAACATCAATTTGTAAATATCTGTTCAAGTTCTCATTTTCAATTATTTGGAGTATATACCTAATAATGGATTGCTGGGTCATATCAAAATTCTAAAATTAACATTCTGAGAAAACAGTCATCTGTCTTCCATGATGAACACTTTTACATTTTCAACACAATGAATAATTCTTCCTATTTCTCCATATCCTCTTCAATATTTGTAATTTTCTATTGTTTTCAGTAGTAACATTTGTAGTGGATGTAAAATGGTATCACAGTAATGTTTTGATTTGCTTTTCCCAAATAAGTAATGATATTGAACATCTTTTCATGTGCTTTTTGGCATGTTGTGTATCTTCTATGAAGAAATATCTATTAAAGACTTTTCCATTTTAAAAATTGGATGGATACTCTTTTGTTAAGTTGTAGGTTTCATTATATATTCTGGATATTAAACCCTAATTTGAGAGACACAGAAGAGAGACAATAATAGATGGAGCAGACCAGGGAGCTGAGGCAGTGCAAGAAATTGAGCACCTTTCTCCCACTCCAGAAGGTCCCAGGGTTGGTTCCCAGTGCCGCCTAAAGAGAAGAGAAGCAGACACAAAAGAGCACACAGACAGCAGACAGCAAGCAAAAAAAAAATCAACAATTGGGGAATAAATAAGTAAATAAATAAATGAATGAATAAGTAAATAAATAAATAAGGAAGACAGCAGAGCAGACAGCATGCACAAAAAAAATCAACAATTGGGGAATAAATAAGGAAGAAAGGAAGGAGGGAAGGAAGGAAGGAAGGAAGGAAGGAAGGAAGGAAGGAAGGAAGGAAGGAAGGAAGGAAGACAGGAGAGTCTATGGAGCACAGTGCCTGATGCATAAAATGTGCTCCATAAATGTTTGATGAATGAATGAACCAAGAAGAGCTGAAGAAAAATAATGCACCTGACATTACATTCAGTTCACACTCAAGATTAGAGTGCAAGCAATCTAACTGCAGAACCTGGAACTCTTTTGCTCCAAGACAGAAAAGGATGTGGCCCCAGGTTCTAGGTCTCTTTCCTAACCCATTTTATATTAATTTCCATTACTTATATTTCCAGCATAACCCCCACTTCATTACTTCCAACTTTCTAAAGGGAAATAAAACCTGTAAACCACACAATCTAAAAAAATAATCCCTAATTTAAAATACAGTTTCCAAATAGTTTCTCCCATTTTGTAGTTTGTCTATCTTTCATGATGCACAGAAACTTTTTAATTTTGATGAGGTCCCATTTATCTGTTTTCTCTTCTGTTATTCATACTTTTAGTGTAAAGTCTAAGAAATCATTGTCCACAACAGGGTTCTGAAGATGCTTCCTTGTGTTTTCTTCCAGGAATTTTATCATCTTTCTGCTTATATTTAGGTTTTTAACTCATTTTGTATTCATTTTTCATATATAGTATGAACTAGATGTCTTTCTTCATCATTTTGAATATGGATATCCAGTTTTCTCAGAATCATTTGCTTCATTCTTTCAGAAACTGTGAGAAATAATAATTTTTAAAAAATTAATTGGCCATAGATATGAGGATTTATTTCTGAACTCTCAATTAATTCATATATGTTTATCCCTGCCCTTGTGCCAAACCCATGTTATTTTGAATACTGCAGCTTTATAATAAGTTTTCAATTCGGGAAATTTGAATTCTCAAAATTCATTCTTCTTTTTCAAGATGGTGACACTTCAGGGCTATTTGTGCATCCACATGAATTTGATTATTAGATTTTTCCATTTCACTAAATAAGGCTACTGGAATTTTGATTGACATTGCATTGAATCTGTAAATCACTTTGTTGGTTAGAATTTATGTAAAAAACATTTGTCTTCCAATCCCTTAACATGAAAAATACTTCCACTTATTTAGGTCTTCTTTTATTTCAATTAACAGTGTTTGATACTTTTCTGTATACGTCCTTTACATCCTTTGTCAAATTTATTTCTTGGTATTTGATATATAAGTTGCTAATGAAAATGAATTTTTAAAAGTTATTTCTTCTTCAGAATGTTCATTATTTGTGTACAGGAACACTACTGATATTTCCCTGCTGTTCTTGTACATAACCGTTTTGCTGAATTTGTATAGTTACTCCAGTAGCTCTGTTGTGTTTTTATCTGGGTGTTATATATAAAAGATCACATCATCTACAAACAGGAAAATTTTTGTTTCTATCTTTCCAATATAGATAACTTTTATTTCTTTTTCTTGATGAAATGCTCTGGCCAGATTTTCCACTATATTATTGGTTAAAAGTTGTGAAACTGAGTATCCTTGTCTTTTCTCTTATCTTCGAGGGACTGTTTATTGTCTTTCATCATTGATTATCACGGTAGCTATAAGTTTTGCACATGTGACCCTTACTGTGTTGAGGAACTTTCCTTATATTTGTAGTTTTGTAATCTTTTTATCATGAAATTGTACTGGAATTGTCAAATGCCTTTCTGGTAGCACTGGCTCTTTGTTCTATTAATGTGGTCTATTACATTAATTGATCTTCTTATATTGAAACCTCCTTACATACTTCGGGGTAAATACCTCATGATCATGGTGTTTAATATTTATATTGTTCCTTTGGGATCATTTTGCTAATATGTTGTTGAAGATATTTACATCTATAATCATAAAAGGCACTGGTCTGTAATTTTCATGTCATGTGATATCTTTATCTGGCTATGGTATTAGGAGGTGTTGGTCTCATAGAACAAACTATTGAGTACACCCTTCTCCAAATATTTTGGAAAAGTTTCAGCAAGACTTGTGTTAATTATTCTTGGAATGTTTATGAACATTCTCCAGTAATGTCATCACATTTCGGTTTTCTTTCTTGGGAGGTATTTGATTACTGAATCAATCTCTTCACTTGTTATTGCTCTGATGAAATCCTTTATTTCTCTTTGAGCATTTGTAGATAGTTTTTGTTTTTTAAGAATTTGTTCATTCATTGTGTTGTCTACTTTTTTTGTGTATTGTTGCTCATTGTATCTTTTTATAATCGTTTTATTTCTATGGGATCAATAGTAATTGCTCCCTTGTCATTTTTTATTTTAGTATTTTTGTCTTCACTCAATGTCAGTCTATCTAAAAGTTTAATAATTTTATTGATATTTCAAAAAAAAACATTTGTTTCTGATTCTCTCTGTGTTTCTTTTTTTTTTTTTGTAATTCTTTATTTTATTATTCTCCAGGATAATCTTTACTCTTTTACTCCATCTTCTTATTTTTTATTCAGTTTGATGTTCTTTTTCTAGATCCTCATTTTGTAAGATTAGGTTTGTGATGTGAGATATTTTTTTCCTTTGATGTAAACATTTACAGTTCAGTGATGCTGGTTTGTGAGAGGGAGCAGGATGTAGGGGTTGTGTTGGACTATCCATGGAACTGGAGGGAGGGTCAGGGGAAGGAGCAGGTGAACTCTGGGAATTTGCAGGTCTGTGGTTAAAACTACAATGTTGGGAATGTTTTTTTGGCAAACATGGCAGGAGAGGGTGACTGGTCTAGGGTGTTGGATGTGGAGGTTATGTGGGAAAGGGAACACCTGGGCCAGGCTTCTGTGGAATATGTAAGTGTTCATGTTATCATAGTCTGTTAAGTCAGTGGGTGGAGACCCACAAGAAAATATCAAACTCTTATCCTGAGGAGTCCTGCTATGTTCTCAAAACAGGGACAAGAATCCCTGAGGAAAATAGGCAGTACCCAATAAAAGTAAGCAGTCCAATATATCAAACCCTCGATACTATTGCAAGTAACTAAGAATCTTATTATTCAAAAATTGAAACTTAGTCGCTATCATAGGTTCCAAGGGGAGGGGGAGGGAAGAATACAATAAATGTAACACAGGGCATTTTTGGAGTATTAGAATTTTTCACCATGATCTTGCAGTAATGGATACAGGCCACTTCAAATTTCATCAAAACCTATAAAAGCATATGACACAAAACATAAACCACAATGTTAACCTTTTCCCTTGGTTAGTAGAATGCTTCAATATTTGTACATCAATTGTAACATATGTACCATCTACATGTAAACTGTTATTAATAGGGGAAAAGGGAAGAGGAGGAAGGCATTGGCTATATGCGAATCCTCTATATTATCAATGCAACTTTTCTGTATCCACAAGCTTCTTTGAAGATAAAATGTAGGTGACAGTGATGGGGTGATGTATGGGAAGGTGTTAACCTGGGGCAAGCCTCTAAGGAATATGAATACATTCAAGTGTTATTGGGGCATGTCTCAGTGGGTGGATATCCACACAATAGCCAAAAGAATATTGAATGCCAATCCTGGGGAGTTCTGCAACATTCTCTAATAGGCCAGCAAGAATCCCATGAGTGTGAGGGCAGTGCCTAGGGGAGGAATACAGACCATTATTCCAGGACCTTGATATTGATGATTGTACCTGTAAAACTTTTCTTGTGAAATTGAAACAGCCTAGTATTATATACTGCCTAAGTGTTATCTCCTGAAAGCCTCCTTGTTGCTCATATGTGGCCTCTCTCTAAGCCAAACTCACATAAAAATGCACTACCTTCCACCTGGCATGGGACATGACTCCCAGGGATGAGCTTCCCTGGCACTGAGTGATTATTAACAAGTGCCAACTAGTAATGCATCTGAAAAAAGACCTTGACCAAAAGGAAGAAATGGTAAATACAAATAAGTTTTTAAGGCTAAGAGATTTCAAATAGAGTTGGGAGGTCATTATAGATATTATGCTTATGCAAGTCTCAGCATGATATCAGTGACTGCCACAGTAAACAGTGCCTCATATAGTGGGACTCCTGAGGGCTCTAAAGACATATAGTAACTAAAAGCAGGGCAGACAGCTCAGGAGTTTGGCACCCTGTCAGTGGGCCTTATTTTGGAATTTATGCTTCCCAGGGTGACAAAGTTAGACTCATTAATAAATCCTCTATACCTGACTTTTCTGCCCCTTTTAATTGAATGTATAATTAACACTACACTTGGTAAATATATGTCCCAGAGACTTAAACCTTTGGTCTTTCCATGTGCCAGTTGAGCAATGAATTTCAGCCAAATTGCAACACCTTCTCTCCAGTTCATTGGACTCACCCAGAAAACTAATAAGGAGATGATGATGGACAACACACATCCCAAGGAACAGACTGTCTGAAACTGGAATAAAGATAGTTCCATCTATCTGCCTCATGGGATCCAAACTCCCTCTCAATTAGAAACAGAGTGGGCATCACCATTCCAAAATCCTCAAGATGGAGGAATGAACAATGGTCTAAAACAGACTTATTACTTTTCTACTATAGACTTGCTATTATTCTAGCAATGGAAGAACTCTTATCATTTATATAAAGGCATTGGCCACCAGAGATGGGAAGGAATAAAGAAGAATAGGTGTAACATGGGGGCATTTTTGGGACATTGGAGTTGTCTTGCATGACATTGCAGTGACAAATGCAGGCCATTGTATATTCTGTCATAACCTACAAAATTTTGCCAGACAGAGTATAAAGTATAATGTAATCTGTAATCCTTAGTTATTAGCAATGCTGAAATATGTGTTCCACACTAATGAGGGATGTTGATGATATGGGAAAGTGTGGGAGGAGGAGGCAGTGGGGCATATGGGAATCCCTTATATATTTTATGTAACACTAATGTAATCTAAAGCTT
Source organism: Cabassous unicinctus (assembly GCA_029593785.1). Lineage (NCBI taxonomy): Eukaryota > Metazoa > Chordata > Mammalia > Cingulata > Chlamyphoridae > Cabassous > Cabassous unicinctus. The sequence goes on along the minus strand of JAQZBX010007731.1, from coordinate 29,714 downwards.
CTTTATGAATAAAAAATAGTAATTATAAAATAAAGAATGGAAAACAAATTCTCAGGACTCCCCTTTTTGAATCTCATAATTTTGGGTATGTTTTGTTTTGTTTGCATTCACTTCAAGATATTTCCATATTTTCTTTGTGATATCTTCATTGATGCATTACTTGCTTAACAACGCATGAATTTCCAAATGTGAATTTTTCAGTTCTCCTTCACTTAATGATTTCTAGCTTCATTTCATTGTGAATGGAGAAAATATATTGTGTAATTTTCATCCTTTTTAAATTTACTGACATTTGTTTTGTGATATAACATATGGTCTATCCTGGTGAAATATCTGTATACACTAAAGAAATATGCCTATTCTATTCTTGTTGGTTAAAGTGTTTCTTTTATGTCATTTAAGCTCAATTGGTTTATAATGCTGCTCAAACCTTCTACTTTCATATTATCTTCTCTCTAAAGGTTCATTCCATTATTGAATGTGGTGTATTGAATCTTCCCACAATTAATTTGGAATCATCTATTTCTATCTTAAAATATGTCAATATTTGCTACATATACTTTGGGGCTCTGCCATTATGTGCATATATATTTATGAATTTTATGTATTCATGTGGAATTGACCTCTTTATTTGTATATATGGAATTTCTTTGTCCACTACAAACATTTTTTGACTGAAAGTCTTCTTAATCTGATAGCTACTCAAACTCTCTTTTGGTTGGTATTAGCATGACAGTTTTTTTTTCTTTCTTTAACCCTAAGCCTATTTGTATCTTTGAATTTATGACAAAATGCTTGTAAACAGCATATGTTTGTGTCATGCTTTTTTATCCATTCTGCATTTCTCTGCATTTTGACGGGAGATTTTAATCCATTTATATTTAAAGTAACAAAATAATTCAAGAATTTCTTATTTGATGTTGTTACATGTTCTTTGTAATTCTTATAAGTCCTTATCTGCTCAATAGTAACATTATGCCAAGTTTCATATTTATTTTATTTTATTGTACATTATGAGATCCTAAGTCCATTCACAGTTCTTTCTGTGTATATTTATGTTTGTGTATATGTTTACTTAAATATACATGTTTACCTCAGATTGTCTGCCCTGCATATAGTGTACAGATGTCTCTTGAGCCCTCAGTAGCCCTGCTGTTTGAAGCATTGTTTACTGTGGTCATCAATGAGATCCTGCTGAGAAATGCATAAGTATAACCTCTGGAATAACCTCCTGACAAAATTTGAAATCTCTTAGCAACAAAAACTCGTTTGTATTTAATACCTCCCCCTTTCAGTCAAGCTCTTTTTTCAGATTCCTTGCTACTCAGTTCTTGGTAATAATCCCTTAGTGCCAAAGAGACTCATCCCCTGGAGTCATGACACATGCTAGGAAGGTAGTGTGTTTATTTCCTGAGTTTGGCTTAATGAGAAGCTAAATTTGATCAACAAGGAGGTTTTCAGCACTTAACTTTTAAGCAATATATAGTACCATACTGTTTCCTTTTCACTAGAAAAGATTCATAAGTACAACCATCAATAATAATGGCCAGGCATAATATTTTGCCCTCCTTCATTCAGCACTGCCCATGTCCTCAGGAGACACTTGCTGCTCTTTGAGAGAATGTAGAAGGACATATACAAAAAATTACAAACAAATAGGGCAAGATATACATTCTTCTTGAGCACATGTGGATTATTCTCCAGGATAGACCACATGCTAGGTCACAGAACAACTCTCAAGAAATTCAGAAAGATTGAAAATATACAAAGTAATTTTCTTATCACAATGGAATGAACCTGAAAATCAGTAAGGGGAGAGAACAAGAATAGAACCAAATATATGGAAATTAAACAACACAATCTTAGACAATCAGTGGATCAATGAAGAAATTGCAAAAGAAATGAGTAACTGCCTTGAAATGAATAAAAATGAGAAAACAACATATGAAAACCAAGGGGTGTAGCATAAGCAGTGCTGAGAGAGAAATTTATAGCCATAAATGCCTATATTAAAAATGAAGAAAGAGTTAAAATCAAAGACTTGACTGCTTATCTGTAAGAACTAGAAAAAAACAACAAATTAATCCCAAAGCCAGCAGAAAAATGAGAATAACAGAGATTAAACAAGAAGTAAATCAAACTGAAAAAGAAAAGTTAGAAAGAATAATAAAACCAAAAGCTGGTCCTTTGTTAAGAATAATAAAATTGACATATCCTGAGCTAGAATAATGAAAAAAAGAGAAAAGATGCAAATACATAAAATTAAAAATGAGGGAGGGTATGCCACCACTGATCCTACAGAAATAAAGAGTATCATAGGAAGATGCTTTATAAAATTTTATGCCAAGAAGATGGAGAACTTAGACAAAATTGACAAATTTCTAGAAACACACAAGCAGACTACATTAATGACATAAGAAATTGATGAACTCAACTGACCAATTAGAAGTAACAAGATTGAATTAATCATGAAAAACTTCCCAAATAAGAGCCCAGGACCCGATGGCTTCACAGTGAATTCTACCAATCATTCTAGAAATAAATAACACCAATCTCACTTAAACTTTTTAAATAATAGAAGTGAAGGGAATATTCCCTAAGTCCTACCATAATGCCAACATCACCCTAACACCAAAACCACATAAAGATGCACCAAGAAAGGAAAACTATAGACCAATCCATCTAATGAATTTGAATGCTAAAATTCTCAACAAAATACTTGCAAATCATATTCAACAACACATCAAATAAATTAAAAACCATGATAATCAGATGACTAGATATCAGCAAAAAATTACAAGAAACAGTAAAATGTGGCTCAGGGAAAGGAATAAATTAAAATATTAGAGGCACAGAATTTGGAACAGCTGATGTAGATGTTCAAACAAATCTTTTAAATCAATTCAAGGAGATGATGGAAAATATGGCTGAAGAGAAAAAGGAAAATAAGACAACAATGGGTGAGCATAAAGAAGGATTTGAAAATATGAGAAAAAACATAACAGAACTCAAGGGAATTAAAGACACAATAAAAGAGGTTAAATTACAATAGAGTCATTGAACAGCAAATTTGAACATGCAGAAGAAGGAATAAAAAAACTAGTAGATAGGATATCCAAAATCTTATAGATACAAGAAAATACAGAGAAAAGAAAAAAAAGGTAAAGAGTCTCAAGGAATAAAATGACAGCATAAAGTTCACAAGCATACACATCATGGGTGTCCCAAGAAGAAAAAAAATGGAAGAGTAGCAGAAAGAATATATAAGGAAATAATGCCCCCAATTTTTCCAGTCCTTATGAAGTCCTTATGAAGACCTTATGAATAACATAATATGTATGTCAAGGAAGCACACCATACTCCAAAGAGAATAAATCTTAGTAACCTTACTCTGAGATACCTACTAATCAGAATGTCAAATGACAAAGATAAAGACAGAATCCTGAAATCATCAAGAGAAAAGCAATTCATCACATACAAGGGAACTGCAATAAAATTAGGTGCTGATTTTTCACAAGAAACCATGGAGATGAGAAGGCAGTTGTATGATATTTAAGGTATTGAAAGAGAAAAACTGCCATCGAAGAAGGATTTAAAACAAAAATTTCCTTCAAAGATGAGGAAGAGTCTAAAATATTCACCTATAAACAGAAAATGAGATAATTCGTCAACAAGAGATGTGTCTTAAAAGAAATACGAAAGGGAGTTCTGCAGGCTGAAAGGAAAAGATAGAGAGAGGTTTGGAGGAGAGTGTAGAAATGAAGATTATAAGAAGCTAGAAGGGTAAAAAGAGACAGAAAAGAAGAAATGACATAAAAACTAAAGGAAAAAATGGCTGAAGTAGTTAAAGATATTACAGTAATATAATAAAATTGAATACTAATGGATTAAAATCACCAAAGACCCAGATTTGTAGAATGGATAAAAAGTATTATTCATCCATATGCGCTATACAAGAGATTAACCTTAGAACCAAGTTTGAAAGTGAAAGACTAGGAAAAGACATTCCATAATAGAAGTGACATAAAAATTAGCTGGGCTATTTTATATTAGACAAAATTAACTTTAAATGCAAAATCTTTATAAAAGACACAGAAGGGCACTGTATATAAATAAAAAATATAATCCACGAAGATGAAATAACAATCATAAAAGTTTATACACATAACCAGAGTACCCAAAAATTCATGAGGTATAAAATGGAAAAATTGAAGAAAGACACATCTCTTCAATAATAGACAGAGACTTCAAAACACCATTATCTACAATAGATAGAAAATTTGCACAGAGGATCAACAAGGACACAAAGATCTTGAATAATATGATGAACTAAATGTAACAAATATATACAGAGCATTGCAGCTGAAAACAGCAGGATGTGCATTCAACTCAAGTGCTCATGGATCATTACCCAGGACAGACAAAAATTTTGGGTCACAAAACAAGTCTCAAAAATTTTAAAAGTTTGCAATTATTCAAAACACTTTCTCTGATCAGAATTAATTGAAGCTGGAAATCAATAACAAGCAGAAAACTGGAAAATTCACAAGTATATGGAGGTTAAACAACACACATTTAAACATTCATTAGGTCAAAGAAGAAGTTACAAAATAAATTAGTAAATATCTTGAGACGAGAGAAAACAACATATCAAAACTTATGGGACCCAGTATTGAGGGGGAAATTAATAACCCTAATGCCTACAATAAAAAAGAAGGAAGATCTAAAATAAAAAATGGAACAGCTGGCGGAACTAGTAAAAAGAACATCAAACTAATCTCATAGGAAGCAAAAAGAAAAAGTTAACAATGATTAGAGAAGAAATAAAGTGAGCACACACACACACACACACACACACACACACACACATATATATACAGAATTAACCAAACCAAAAGATAGTTCTTTATGAAGATTAATAAAGTTCACACCCTCTTAGTTAGACTGACAAAGAAAAAAAGAGACAAGATGCATATAAATAAAATTGGAAATTAGTGAGGCATTACTATTGACCTCACAGAAATAATAAGGATCATAAAAGGATACTATGAACAAATATATGTCAAAAAATTAGACAACATAGATGAAATGGACAAATTCTTAGAAATACACAAAAACCTACATTGACTTTAGAAGAAAGAGAAGACCTCAACAAACCAAACACATTTAAAGAGCTTGAATCAGTCACCAAATACCTTCCAACTAAGAAAAGACCAGGCCCATAAGGCTTCACAAATGAATTCTTCATTATTCCCAGAAGATTTAAGATAAATCTGGTTCAAAATCTTCCAAAAGCTCCAGGAGGAAAGAACATTACATAATCATTATATCAAGTCAACATCACCCTGATAGCAAAGCCAGATAAAGATACTACAAGAAATGAAAATTTTTATCAATTAATCTAAAGAATATAAATGCAATAATCTTCAAGAAAATATTGCAAATGGAATCCAACATCACATTAAAGTATTATGCACCATGATCAAGCGGATTTTTCCCAGGTATGTAAGGGTGGTTGAACATTAAAAAAATCAATTAATATAATACAACACATTTACAAATTTAAGTGGAAAACCACAGATCATCTTTATTGAGGCAGAAAAGGCATTTGACACAACTCTGCATCCTTTCTTCATACAAACACTCCAAGAAATAGGAATGAAGCAAACTTCCTCTGCATGATTAAGGGCATAAATGAAAAATATCCTATTAAAATCATAATGAATGATGAAAGAAAGAAAGTTTTTCCTCTAAGATGTGGAACAAGACAAAGATGGCCACTGTCACCCCTGTTATTCAACATGTGATAGAAATTCTAACTAGAACAGGTAGGCAAGGAAAATAATAAAAGTATTCAAATTGGAAAGGAAGAAGTAAAACTTCATTTTTTCAGATGACATGATCCTGTAAATAGAAAGCTCCAAAAAATCTACAACAATTGTCCCAGAGCTAATAAGTAAGTTCAGAAATGTGCCAGTATACAGGATCCATATATGATAATAAGTCTCTTTCTATACATGAGTAATGAGCACTCTGAGAAAAAAGAAAAAAATCATTTGCAATAGTTACTAAAAAAAACATATATCTAGGAATAAATTTAACCAAGAACTTGACTTGAATGCAGAAAATGACAAAACATTGCTAAACAAACAAACAAACAAACAAAGAAGACCTACATAAATGGGAGGGGCATTTTGAGCTTATGGATTGGAAAACTAAATATCTTTGGATATCAATTCTATCCAAATTGATTTATAAATTCAACAAAATCCCAATCAAAATGCCAACCACCTACTTTGCAGAAACGGAAAATTCAAATACCAAATTAATTTGGAAGGGAAATGGACCCTGATTAGCCAAAGATATCTTTAAAATGAACAAAGTCAATGGACTCACAATTACTGAATTTAAAGCATGTTACAAACTACAGTGGTTTAAACAGCATGGTACAGGCAAAAAAGGTAGATGTAAGATCAAAATAACTTTCCAGTGGACATCAGATCGAATGGAATTGATTTAAGAGTTCAAAAATAGACTAACATCTATAGCCAATTGATATTGGACAAGGCTACCAAGTCCACTAAACAGTAATAGAATTGTCTCTTCAGCAAATGGTGTTGTGAGAACTGGATATCCATATCCAAAAGAATAAAAGAGAGCCTCTATCTGACTCCATATTAAAAAATTAATTCAAATGTATCAAGGACCTAAATATAAGAGCCAGAACCATAAAACTCCTAAAAGAAAATATAGGGAAGCATCTTCAAGATCTTATTATAGGCAATGATTTCTTAGACTTTATATGGAAAGCACAAGCAATGAAAGAAAAAAAAACATAAATGGGTTCTCTTCAAAATTTAAAACACTTGTTCTTCAAAGAACTTTGTCAACAAAAAATAAAGACAGCCTACTTATTGAGAGAAAATATTTGCACACTACATATCTTATAAGAGTTCAATACCAGAATATATAAAGAATTCCTACAATTGAACAATAAAAAAGACAACCCAATTAAAAATGGGCAAAAGACTGGAATAAGCCTTTTTCCAAGAAGAAATACAAATGACAAATAAGCACATGAGAGGATGTTCAACATCACTAGTTATTAGGGAAATGCAAAAGAAAACCACAATGAGATGTAATTTCATACTGACTAGAATGGCCACTATTAGAAAAACAGAAACTTGCAAGTGTTGGAGAGGATGTACAGAAATACCAGCACTCATTCACTGCTAGTGGCAATGGAAAATGTTGTATTGGCTATGTAAGACAATTTGTTAGTTTCTCAGGAAGCTAAGTATAGAATTGCAATATGATCTGGCAATCCCACTACTGAGTTATATACTGAGAAGAACTGAAAGCAGGTATGCAAACAGACATTTGTACATCAATGTGGATAGCATCATTAACAGTTACCAAAAGATGCAAACAATGCAACATCCATCAACCAATAAATGGATTAAAAATGTGGTATATACATATGATGGTTTATTATTCAGTTTTAAGAAAGAATGAAGTCCTGATGCATGTGATAACATGGAAGAGACTTGTGGTCATTATGTTGAGTAAAATAAGCCAAACACAAAATGATAAATATTGTATTATCTCACTAATATGAACTAATAACAAATTCATAGATTTAGAATCTAGAATATAGTTCACATGGAGATAAAATGGGGGTAAAGAATAGGAAGCTGATACTAATTTGTGCAGAAATTCTATTTAGATTGATTGTAAATGTTAAAAATGGAAAGAAGTGATGAAAGCTCATTATTGCAAGTGTAATAAAGTGTTAAATTATGTATGTGAATGTGGTTGAAAGAGAAAATTTGGGGTCATGTATGTTACTAAAAGAAAAGCTAGAGTATAAAAATGGAATTGTATAACACGGTAAACTGTTGTGGATGAAAACAGTGATTAACAGTAGAAATATATGAATGTTCTTTCATTCACTATAACAAATGAAATTCCCTATTACAAAGTGATAATAATAGGGTTGTATAAGGAAAAAAAATGTACTTAATGCAAACTATGGACTATGGTTAGTAATATTTTAATATTCTTTCATAAATTTTTAAAAAGGTACCACAAAAATGATAAGTGATACCAATAGGGACATATAGGGAATGTTTTGCTTCTTACATGAGATTTATGGAAACCTACAACTATTCAAATTTTAAAAATTGCAGTAATTAATAGAAAAAAAAGCATTATGCCAAGTGAAAGAAACCAGACACAATGTACTACCTATAGTATGATTACATTTGTATAAAATATAATTATAAAAATCTATATAGACAGAAATAGAGTAGTGCTTGTGTGGCCTGGGGAATGATATAAGGATTGAGAAGCTTTTTTCTCTTTGCAGTAATTAAAATCTTCTAAAATTGATTCTGGTGATTAATGCTCAACTTTCTGATTATACTGACTACAATTGTTTGTTTATTTATTTATTTATTTATTTATTTATTTATTTTTCCCTCCCAATGTTGTTTTTGTGCTCTCTGTGTCTGTTCATTGTGTACTCGTCTTTTTTTTTATTTTTCATTTTTCAGGAGGTCCTGGGAAATGAACCCGGGACCTCCCATGTGGGAAGGAGGTGCCAAATTGCTTGAGCCTTCTCCATGCCACTTGTTGTGTCTCTCATTGTGTTTCCTCATGGTGTCTCTTCATTGCATCATATTGGTACATCAGTTCTCTGTGCCAGCCTGTCACATCAGCTCACTATCGTACTTGTCTTCTTTAGGAGGCACCAGGAACCGAACTCTGGACCTTCCATGTGGTAGGTGGGTGCCCAACTGTTAGAGTCACATCCACTTCCCTGTTTGTACACTTTTGATGAATTGTGTAGTGTGTAAATATATCTCAACAAAACCACTTCAAACACTACTAAAATAAATCAAAGGAGACCTAAATAAATAGGAGAACATTGTGTGTTCATGGATTGGAAAACTAAATATCATTAAGATAACAATATTACTCAAAGAAATTTATGGACTTATTTCAACCCCTAACAAAGTTCCAACACCCTTCTTTGTAGACAAGGAAATGTCAACTATTAGATTTAGATTGTAAGAGTGTAAGAGGCCATGAAGAACTAAAGCATCTTGAAAAAGAAGAATGAAATTAGAGGACTTACAATTTCTGGTCTTAAATCTTATTACAAAACCACAGTAAGTAAACTAGCATAGTACTAAAACAAGGATGCATAAATAGATGAATAGAATAGAATGGAGAGCTCCAAGATCAACCCTCACATTTATGGTTAACTGATTTTGTTTAAGTGGCAAAGCCCACACTATTGGGAAAGAATGGTGTCTTCTATAAATAGTGCTGAGTAAACTGGATCTCCGTTTGCAAAAAAAAAAAAAAAAAAAAAA
>JAQZBX010007731.1:7685-20234 GCA_029593785.1 Cabassous unicinctus | reverse complement strand
AAATAGGACCTCATCAAAATTAAAAACAAACAAAAAGTCTTTTGTTCCTCAAAGGACGATCATAAAATAATATGACAAACTATACTACACACTGTAGAAATAATTGGAAACCACATATCTCATAAAGGATTAATATTGAGAATATATACAGAAATCTTTAACAACAAAAAGACAATTCAATTTAAAAATGGACAAAGACTTAAACAGACATATCTCCAAAGATGATATACAAATGGCCAGAATGCACATGAAAAGGTGCTCAAAATCATTAGCCATCAGAAAAATACCAACCAAAACCCCAATGAGATACATTTTCATACCCATTAGAATGGTTGATATTTAAAACATGAAAAATAACAAATGTTGGAGAGGATGTGGAAAAATAGGCACACTCTTTCACTGCTGGTGGCAATGTAAAATTTTGTACCTGTGTGGAAGAAAGTTTGGCACTTCCTCAGGTAGTTAAGTATAGAACTAACAAATGAGCTGGCAATCCCACTACTAGGTATATACCCCAAAGAATACAAAACATGTATTTGAATAGATATTTGAACATCATTGTTCATAGCAGCATTATTCACAATTATCAAATGATGGAAGCACCGCAAGTGTCTACAAACTATGAATGTTTTAATAAAATGTGGCATACACACATATACACACACAATGGAATATTAATTATTCAAGAAAAGGAATGAAGTCCTGATACATGCAACAACGTGGATGAATCTTGTAGACATATTGTTGAGTGAAACATAGGAAAGACAAAAGGGCAAATATTGTATGATCTCACTGATTTTAAACAACTAGAATAAGCAAATTCATAGAATCAGAATATAGAATATATGTTATTGGTGGGCAGGGTATATATAGGGAATTTGAGGTTAAGGTGTAAAATATACAGGGTTCCCAATTGGAATGATGAAAATGTTTAATGGATAGTGGTTATGGTAGCATAACACTGTGAATGAAATTAACAGCATAGAAATATATATCTGAATATGATTAAAAGTGTAAATATGAGATTTACATATGGTAACAGAAATTTAAAAAAAAATCCATGCTACTACACTACACAGTGAGCACTAAATTAAATCATGAGCCATTACTAACATTACAATTATAAAACTGTGCTATTAAGAATTGTAACATATATCCCACACCAAGGTAAATTGTTGTTGGTTGGGTGGTATATAGGAACCCTGTATTTTATACATGATTGTTCTGTAAACATACAACTTACAAATATAGAAAAAAACTTAATTAGAAAAGAGAATAAAAACAAAGTACCAATGTCAGGAATAAAATAGGAGTTGTTACAGACAGACAGAATCTATTTGGCAGAATATTTTCTCAAAAATGAATGTAATGAAAACAACTAATACATTTATCTTGTTGAATTTAGTTGTAGAATATTAGCATTAAAGAATAGTAAAAACTATCAGAAGACACTAATCCCATACTTTACTTTTCAAACCATTATATGTTAAAGGCTTTATTTATTCACACACTTCCACAACAGCATCATATTGCAACATAATGAATGATGAAATATTTTAGAATTCAGTTATCTCCCAGTAAATCAGAATGAAAAAGCTCTTTTAAAAATCTAAAACTATTTCCTTCTTCTCAATAGTTTTAAATCGGTTTGGTGAAATATTTTTAAAACTATTATTGCATTAAAATGTAAAGATTTTATTTTTTAATAAATCTAGTATTTATTATGCATCCATTTTAATTTATAATAAGATAATTTTCAATGGATAATAGCCAAATAATCATAAGTTTTTCAGGTTTTCAATAATTTTTAGAATACAAATTGTTCCTTAAACTAAAATAAAATGATAGATGATTTATGTAAATTCTATTTATTTATGTCTTCAATATTCCACAGAATCTAAGATAGTATATATTTTTAAGTGTTTTGCCTACTCTTAACCTCTTTTCATTGCTACATTTCCATGAAAATAATAATACAGTGGCTTTATCAGTTGTCTGAGCATCATTTTTCCTTTTATTCATTGCACCATAGCACATCAGCCCAGTTTTTCTATTTATTTTGTACATGAATTTTTTACATGAATTTTACTCTGAATTATCCTCACCATATAAGGGAAACTTTCTAGCGCCTGTCAAAATATGCCTCCCTTCAGAGTTTCTCTGTTTTTTTCTTTCCTGAAATACATCTATAGAGAATGAGAGCACGCAGTGATGGTGAAAGCAGATAAATATCTGCTGGGCTTTCTGAAACTCCAACTGAATGTTCACCACTCTGTTGAAGCCAAGGCTGTCCGATAGAGAGCAAAGGGGGATTTCTGTTTCCATAGATTCTACTTATTATCTCTCTTCAACAACTCTACCTGCTGACATTAAATAATGTGTTGAGATCCTATGCAGTTATGGGGAAACTTCTCTTTTTGAGCCTTCATATCCAACACTTCTTGGAGCTTCTTAGTCTCTCCCATATTCTGATATTCATCTGATTGCCAGCTATTAAAAAGAATTTTCAGAGTAAAGACAAATGGGGTTATATCCTCAGAACATTTTCTTGGTAATAACTCACATTCTAAGGGGAACCCAATATGATTAATTGCATCCCATATGCAAGGAACTCTTCAAAACACTTTTGTGAAGAATTTGGCTTTAAGCCACAACCTCTTTTTCTTTACTTGACTCCTTTTAAATTCAATTCTAAAAGGTATCTCATCTTTCTTTAATTTTGTAACTACTAGTGGATTATTCATTGTTTTGCTATTTTTATTACTTTTTTATAATAGTATATGATTTTCCTTTGTGACATAATGTTAGTCCAAAACCATAGAAAGTATAATTGTATTCAGGTTGCAAAATTTCGCTATGAAGAAAATAAATTATATTTATAATCAGACATAAATTGAATATGTACTGAAATGCAGAACATGATATTTTTAATATTCATTTTTGTTTTTTAACAAGAATTACTGCTAAATTTATGGCTAATAAGCACTATTACAAATTTAACAAATCACAAGGGTATAACTAAAGAATCCTTACCAATCAGGAAATCTGTACTATCTGGAGGGTGAAATCACTGGTTGAACAAGGTCTCTGAGAGGTATGACCCATGCATGTCCTTCATAAAGACTAACCTTGTTTTTGAATAATCTAGAAACAGAGTTGTTTATATGATTAAGGGTAAATGCGAATGTCTAAGTAGTGACTCTGAATTTTACTCAGTAATAAAAGAGGAAGTATCACAAATTTTGTTTTCTCTATAAGGTCTGCAGAATAAATATTCATGAGACAGAAGATAAACTTGTTTCCTCATAACTCAGGTATATTTTTATCTTTTAATCCATGTCCTTCTTCAAAATCAGCAATGAACATTGAATTGAAATACATGTGACATGTCTCAAATCATTAAAGTATTTAAGTCTGCCCAATATTAAAATAGATACTAATAAAATGTCTATTCTTTCTGATTCTAGTGTTTATTATAGGTCATTAGACTTAAATGGTATCTGATTATACATATGTGATACATAGACTGTACTCAAGAGATTGAAAATATAATAATACAGAAATTAACTTAAATATTGTACTAGTGCAAGTACTATGAATGAAATATTACATGAGCTATATTGTAAAGCACACCTAAGAAATTTAGAGGCAACAGTGATTTGCTATGGCTTTTCATGGAACTCAGTCCTCCTAAGGAAAAATAATACTTCAAATATCAATGGATAGATCAATATACCCAAAGATTTTACAATAAGGTGAGTCAGTCATAGCTCTATAATGTTCAAATAAATGGGCTGATAGGGAGGCACTTTGACAGAACATATCTAAGATGATCATTTGCTGATGACGAAAATAAGAAACAAGTCACTTAATATATCCATGCAGAGTTTCAAAAGACATTTTGTGGTAATGTAAATATAACTTCATAATTGGTAGGTTTATAGGTCTTGGTTTTCAATCATTTAATGAAACTATATTCTCTTTTATATTCAAAATATATCTTCATTTTTTATCATCTTCTTATCATTTTATACTTTGATTACAGGGAGATTGTATTATATTAGAAGACATGGAAAACCCCACCATCTTCACGGAATTCCTACTAATGGATGTGGCAACCTCCCAGGAGATCTAAATCTTGCAAAGTCTGCTTTTCTTATGATTTATTTGGGAGTCCTAACTGGGAATCTTCTCACTACTGCTGTCATTGTAACTGACCCACAGCTACACTCTCCAGTGTATTTCTTTATAGGCAATTTATCTCTCATAGATCTTTGCTGCATTTCAGTTATTGTTCCTGAATTGATTGTGAATTCTCTGAGAAGCAGTAATTGATTTCTCTCACAAAATGTGCTGTTTAGATTTTCCTATTCATCTTTATATCTACAGAGCTGGCCATCTTTGTAGTGATGTCCTATGATCCCTATGTAGCCATCTGTCACCCTATGCATTATACACTCACTATTACCCCATACCTTTGCACTCAGGCAGCGTGTGGTTCATGGGCAAGTGGGCTTGTAAATGCTGCTTTCCACACAGGCACCATGTTCAGACTTCCCTTCACAAAGTCAAATGTGATCCAGCAAACTTTCTGTGATATGTCTCATATTTTCAAAGTCTGTAGCCTTAACTATTAGTGCTTTTATTATATTCTTATGTTCTGCTTTCTTGTTTAAGTCATATATTGATATCTTTTTAATGGTGCTTGAAAAATATTAAGCTGGTAATTCTTATTTTGTTTGAAATATCTGGGGTTGATTTCCGTATTTGGTCCCAAAGTAAGTGAAGCATCTTTTAATACTCTTCTCATGGCCATGTTCTATGCCAAGGTGCCCCCATTATTAAATCCCATTATTTATAGCCTACAAAACAGAGAGATTAACACATCCATAGGCAGAATGTTCCACAAATATTTGGGGTTCTCAAGTGAAAATATCTTGAATAAAAAGTTCTGAATAAAAAGTAAATAAATATTTAAAATGTTCTGCACATACAAACAGAGGAAAAACACTTTAGATATTTTGCATGGATAGATTCAACTTTAAGAACATATATAAAATAAAAAATAAACATAATTCACATATATATATATAAAATGTACAAATATGAACATCAGAAATAATAAGGTGTGCATCTCTATGCCCTAGTTTTTCAATTCAATAATTTGGTCATTTTTGAAATCTTTGAGAAAATATTTTGCACACTGTCAAAATGTTTTGGAATGTGCTTAGGATGATTTTGACCTATATTCAAAAATGAGATCATTTGGAGAATACCATGCCTTTTATGACACTGCCTTAACAATGGCATTTACCTTTAAGAGAACTTCAATGAAATGGGTACAGCTCAAGGGAAGAAACTATGGGATGTTATAGGTTAGAGCAACCTATTCTTTAAAGTGTAGTCTTTGCATTCAATCTCATACATGTGTTTTGGCTGAGTTATAAGTTTATTAGAACTAAGATATATCTTACTGATGAAGACAAGATGAGGATATATCACTTAGACTTGTGTTAAAATTAGAACTCAAAAACAGTTGCTTCCACCATTGAAAAGTGGATTATAGTAACCTGTTTCTCAACACAGAACATTCTTGGGAAGATTTTGTTCTCTCCTTGAAGCTAGTGATGAGAAGATATAGGTCATGCTCAATTCATTCATGCTTTTTGCTTGATGAAGAATAAGGAATCAGTAATTAGACAGGAGTGAGATATAGGAATACATAGAATCAGATTTTCACTGCACAACATCAGTTATTGCTTACATATTGTGATCAAAATTTTTCTCAGATTAAGGAAAACTAATTCTCAAGATGGAAATAATTCTATTTTATTGATCCCATAATCTGAGTGAGCATTGTGATTCTTAAAGGATATGTCATTTTATTTATTTATATCTCATAATTGCATCCCTTGATTGCTATAAAGACTGTGTTTTTATATTAGATTCCATAACTAAAAACATCTTTTAGCATTTAGGAATTTATGAGCATTTAACTTCAGCTTTCATCCTTCATTTGGTAAAATGGAAACACTAGTTTCATTATACCTCAGTATCTCTTGTTCAATAGAGAAACATTTAGAGCTTGAGTGTCAGGAGCCTCATACCATGCCAAACTAATAATATTAATACAATCTGAAAAGTGTTCATATTCCTCCAATAACTGAAATATATCCAGATATTTTAATATTTCAAAAATTGAAGACCAATTTGTATTTCTTTAGAAAATAATTTCTTCCAGCCTAGTCTTCAGTTCCTTGGCAAAAGAAATCATTGCCCCCTTTTATATTGAAGTACCCCTCTAAAAAAGATGGAAGATACACTGCTGAGATCTCCAGAGCATTTACTTCTAAGTCCTTATTTTCCATTTCTTCCCTACATTGACATGTTATATTCATGCCCTCTGGTTTACTTGATCTTTGTGTCCCAGAATATAAACATTAACCCACTCATCCATAGATACTAGGAAGTTTAGGGTTTGTATTTGTCAGAGCAAGAAACACAAAATCCCCTTGTGAATTAATGGATTGTGAACAATGGTATTTTTAAATTTATTTCTTGTCTATGAAATATTTATCTATCATGATAAATTCAGGAAGTATTCCTTTGTTAATCTCTAAATTAATTATAGTCTTTACTTTCGTATGTTTTTCTTTAATCTATATGGTGTTGAGGACGTAGGGTACAAAGTAGGTGTGAAATTTCATTTTATCCAATATGATTGTCCAACTGTGCAAGCACAATTTATTCAAAAGTATATATTATTGTCATTGAACTACCACACGTGACCTCTGTCATATATTAACTGTTCCTATAAGAGCAGCTCTGCAACCATTTATTCTTTTGCATGCAACTCTGATTTTTCCTGCACAACAGACATATTTACATGAATTATCAACAATTTTATTAGGGAAAATTGTGGTGTCTTAAGTCACCAGCTGCCATGACAAATACCAGATAGTGGGTTGTCTTAACAATGGGAATTTACAGTCTAATGCTTTCAGAATTTGGAGGATTGCTTCTTCCAGGTGTTTGTAGTGTGCTGATGGGTGAGCAATCTTGTGGATCCCTGGCTTTCTGGCCACATGACAATGTCCTCCCCTCTCTCTCCCCTGTTCCAGTTGACTTCCAGCTTATGGATCATTCCTATGACTTTGTCTCTTTTATGGTCTCCGTAACAAGATAAGCTCCATCTTGATTCAGTGGACAAACCTTAACTAAAAAAGGCATCTTTGACAGGTCCTCTTAAAAATGGGTTCACAGCCACAAGAATGAATAAACATTAATAGCAAGTTTTTTTTTCCCTGAGATATGTAATTTAATCTGCCATTTTTGCCTAAATTTTAAAAATAAATATTTTTTCTTTATAACTTGAAATTATTCAAGGTAAATGCATGAAAATGATTGATCTTAGGATGTGGACTTTTAAAGCTGGATTGTTTTCCTTTGAAAGTATAGTTAATGATAAATGGAATAAGACTTGGCTGAATGTGTTTTGCTCATTAAATATTGGATATTATTACTTTATTGTATAGAATTATTTATAGAACTAAATACCCAATGATATATATGCATTGCACTTGGGTACCCATGTAAGAGGAGAATTTAAGTGATAGAGTTCTCAATTATCTTTTGATTAATTGAAGGAATATTGCACTTTCTGTTGAACCAATATTGGTGAAATTAGAATAAATACATTTAAGAAATTGAATGCAAATATATTTCAAGATTTTTTTACAATAACCTCAGGAAATGAATAAAACAATGGTAATTGATCCCTTTGATGAACCTAGTTTAAAACATCAAATTTAAACTCTATTCGGCAGGGTGTACTAACTAATATATTGTTAATCATAAAGAAATATAATTTTCCAAAACAAATTTAGAATCTAACTCATTATTATAAACATAGTCCTAATGCAAAACAAACAAAAACAGAATCCTAAATGTTTATCATGTTCTTTTTCATTGCATAAATCTTTCCTTCTGGCTTATAAGGAAAAATCACTGCCTTGAAATGTAAAAAATAATTCCTGGTTTTCACTGTGATTCAAAAAAGATCTGAATGCTTTCTGATTAGTGAGATGGCTTTCTCTGCAAAGTCCCTTTTAGGAGAGGATTATAATGTTCCAAATCATTAAGTCCAGGCTTGACCTCTTGAAGTTCTTTTGCCAAGGTAGTGAAAGCAGAACTAAAAGATATGGATTTGAAACCTAACATACCTGTACACCTTTAAAAAATAAGATTTATTCTGCCTCAAAACCTGCAACATCCCATACAGAGGCTCTCCAATAGCCTAGGCATAGAATATGGATTTTTATCATCAAAGCTGTAGCCTAAACACAAGAGGCAGGTGTTATTGCTGGAAAATAATCTTCATTGCTCTCAGCAACAATACTTAAAATTTTTGTTTAGTACAACTTAATCAGATTTTCGTTGACTGACACAATGTCAAAAGATTTCCCAAAGAAGTCATGTCAACTTATACACACACTCCAGTAATATATCAGTATTTTAATATTCAACATCATCTCAGGCAATTGGTGCATCCATATTTATTTGTAATTATAAAAAAATCCTTCAGACTTAATGGTACAGAACATACTGTTATTCATCAAATATTTGTGCTTCTTCTTTTAAATCCCTTTCTGACCTTACATATTACATTTATTTTCTTGTCATTTCCTTTACTGCATTTTAATTATTCCAACCATTATATATGAAAAGTCTGAAAGATTTATTGTTTTATTATTATATTCCTTTTTAATTGGATTCTTTTCTTCATATATATGCATTTATACATATATACATATATATTATTTTCACACATGCTAATTTTTTTTGAATTGGGATTCTTTTTAATTGAATTCATTTCCATGTAAAACCAATTTTCACTGTTATATGAAATGTGTAGATGTGCTCCATTTGTATTTTCATAAACCTAATGGTCTAAGCATACTTTTCTTTTGTAGGAGAACTGTGCTGTGATTATGGGTTTCCTGTGATTTGTGCTATAATGAAGGAATTCATATCTATTTAAATGTTTTCAATGAACCAATAAACTGGAAGAATTGACTTGAGTTTAAGGGGAGAGAAATCACCTGAATTTCCAAAAAATATTAACTGAGAAATGCTCATATTCATTCAAAAAGGAAAAATAATTGAATAAACAATTAGTATTTCCTCCTTTTTTTCCTGAGGGCAATATCTGGTGCTGTTTGGGTTTACAATATCTGTCACATGTTCCCAATGAAGGATGAAATGTAGTCATTTCAAATACACTTCTTCCAATCATTTTGTCTCACCCATATTTGTCTTTTGAGTTCCACATTTTAAGCATTTGTCTAATTCTGTCCATTAAACTTTTCTTATTCATTAGAAAAGTATTTCACATTAGTCAGAAAAAAATTAAAATTAATCCATCTCTAAAACCTCACTATCATACATACACACACACTAATTCTTAGAAGAGGTAGATAAAGCTGATAGATGGATAGATAGAGGCAATAAACACATATCTTGAGAATATAGTGTTGGTGTTTGTCTTTATGCTTTTATAATAGTTGGATCTTCACATTAGCATGAGATTAAATTTTATTATTCTAAATATATGTAAATACTTAATTTACATATTCAGAATTAATACAAAAAATAATGAAGTAAAAAAGCAGATATTTGCAAAACATAAATAATTATTAAAGATGATTTTCCCTTTGCATAGACAGTTAACAATATACAAATGCATAAGATTATCAAAATTAATATATGTATTAGATAATCATAACTGTAATTTAAAAATATTCCTTATTATACCAGATTACTGTATTTCTCTACATATTGTATGTTTTCCCAATATTTAATACAATATCATATAACTTACTAAACAATTAATGAGTATATAAATTTGGATATGAGGGCTATTATGAAAGAATAAGTATCTCTGTTCTTTAATCTGGAGGTTAACAATATTTTTAATCATATTACACTTCATGAAAATACCAAGATTTTCTCAATTTTCTACTATAACTATCTCATAATTATTGTCTAATGGCATTGTGCGTTAACACCAAACACTCAAATGACAAATGATGAATTTGGCAGAGATTTATGAGCTTTGCAAAGAAATGCACTTTAGATTTTTGTATTTCTTGTGGAATTATAAACTCTGCATAGCTTTTCTGCTTAATATGTTTTATTCCTTTTAAATATTTTTATTTAAAAATTTTTATTTATAATTATTTTACCATTAAAATAATAATATGATGAATTCTTTAAAAAAGACTAAATCAGTAGCATTAATTAGAGTTACTATAATGTCTTACCATGAACTCTATTCATTTGGATTTATATGATAAACCTTATTAAAAATTCTACATACATTAACCATCAGCTGCCATTCTCAACCCACATGCTACCTCTTAATAACCTATAATCTAGAGTTTACCTCTGTGAGTTTACTCATCATATTAATTCATATTTGAGTGACCATACAATGTTTGCCCTTTTGTGTCTGGCTTCTTTTACTCAATATAATGTCCTCAAGGTCTATCCATGTTGACATATGCAACCCAATTTCATTTTTCTTACAGCTAAAGACTATTCCATTGATGTATTTACCACATTTATTCATATCCATTCATGAGTTGATAGGCACTGGGGCTGTTTCTATTTTTTGGCAATTGTGACTAATGCTGCTATGACCACCAGTGTACAAAAGTCAGTTTGCCACCTTGCTTTCAGTTCTTCTGAATACATTCATAGTAATGGGGCTGCTGGATCATACAGCAATTCTATATTCAGTTTCTTGAGTTACTGCCAAACTGTCTTCCACAGAGGCTGCACCATTCTTCATTCCCACAAGAGTGAAGGAGTGTTCCTATTTCTCAAGATCTTCTCCAGCACTTTTAGTTTTCTTCCTTTTTAAAATAATGGCCATTCTATGAGTTGTAAAATGGCATATGTGTAGTTTTGATTTTGACTTCCCTAATCGCTAATAATGGTGAACATTTTTGCATGTGCTGTTTGATTATTCTCATCACCAACACCATTTTTAGTTATATTGAATAAATCTGCTATGAATATTCTTTTACATATTTTTTTCTTCATTAGAGTATTTGTGAGTTTACAACTTGTAACAATTTCCTGTTGTGAAATGCATTCTCTTCTCATGGGTATATCATTATGAATGGACTCAATAGTTCATAGGATAGGATAACTTTAATTTAGTAAGAAATTCCTGAACTGTTTTGCAGAATGTTGTAACATTTGTCACCAAATATTGCAACTGAAATGGATAAGAGATTAGTTTGAACAAAATCCTCAAAATCACTTGAGGTTGCCTAGCATATTAATTTTAAAAAATTCCTGTGGTGTGTAGTAGCATTTAATTAGGTGTTCAATTAACATTTCCTTTGAAAATATATGGATGACATAGTGAAACATTAAACAAGTTCAAATGAATATACAGGAATTAATTATGTAGTCTCATCTCTGGCCACAAAAGAATTAATTAGATTAACTACAATGAACATGTTTGAAGTTGCACATCATGCATTTAAACAATCTGTGATCCAAAAGAAATTAGTAAAATTTCAAAATATTTTGGATTTGAACAATAGTGAAAATACAACTTATAGAGATATTGGTATATAAAAACCAACCACAGAAGTTTAAAATTGTAAGTGCTTATCCTGGAAAAATAAAAGGGTCTAGAGACAAATGACCTACACTTCCTACTCCAGAAAACTGGAATAAGAAGAGCAAAATGACCCTCCAGTAATTAGAAAGACAAGAGTAATGAAGAAAAGATTAGAAATCAATTATATATGAAAAAGAACTGTACAGCACAAAGTCTAAACCATAATGTAAACTATAGACTTTGGTTAGAAACAATGCTTCAATATTGATTCATGAATTGTAATAAATGTACCACATTAATATATGATGATAATGATAGGGGAGACTATGTGTAGATGTCTGTGGGTGTTTATGGGAATTCCCCACTTTCAGTGGAATTTTTATGTAAACTAAAAATTCTCTAAAATAAAGTTTATTACTAAAAAATTAGAAATAAAATTAATCTATTTTTGAGAGTAATAAAACAAAAATGATTAAAGCCAAATGGTTTCTATTAAAAGGTTAACCAAATTGATTTCTTCTTACCTAGTTTACAAAGAATAAAAGATAATGAATACAAATACCATCAGGAATGAAGTAGGGGTATAGGGACAGATGGACCGATATACTACACATAGGGAAAATGAATGAAAATGAAACAATTCACAAAATTTTTCATTGCTAATGATAAAAATTGAGTTTCACATGAAAATTAGAATTTTTAAAAATTTGTGTCTTCCATGAAAACTTGACAGCTTCCCAAAATATAAAGAGCTATATGGTAGAATTGTTAGTAATATTAATAAATGTGATTTATTTTGGTATTATTTAATGAAATATGTGATATTTGGAATATCAGCATTACTCAGTGAAATAATATTTTCCAGATGACTAATACATGAAGTTACAAAATCACTCATGGGTAAAAAAAAA
>JAQZBX010007730.1:0-49761 GCA_029593785.1 Cabassous unicinctus | reverse complement strand
TTTTATTTATTTATCCCCCCCTTGCTGCTTGTGCTTGCTGTGTCCATTCACTGCGTGTCTTCTCTGTGTCTGCTTATCTCCCCCTTGCTGTGAGGTCTTGCCGCATCAGCCCAGGGCACGGCGCGAGCCGGCCTGCCCTCACAAGGAGGCGCCGGGAAGCGAACCCGGGGCCTCTCATATGGTAGACGGGTGCGCTATCCATTGCGCCACAGCCGCTTCCTGCCGTGAGGTTGCTGCATCAGCCCACGACACCGCGCGAGCCGGCCTGCTCTCACAAGGAGGCGCCGGGAAGCGAACCCGGGGCCTCTCATATGGCAAACGGGTGCGCTATCCATTGCGCCACAGCCGCTTCCTGCCGTGAGGTTGCTGCATCAGCCCACCGCACCGCTCAGGCAAGTGTGCCCTCACAAGGAGGCCTCGGGGCGCGAACCCGGGCCTCCCATATGGTAAACGGGGGCTCTATCCACTGAGCCACACCCGCTTCCGGCATACAGTTTTTCATAATATCTTTTTATGATCCTTTTTTATCTATGGGATCAGTCGTAAAGTCCCCTCTTTCATTCCTGATTTTGTTTACTTGCATCTTCTCTCTTTTTTTCTGTTATTCTTGCTAAGGGTTTGTCAATTTTATTAATCTTTTCAGAGAACCAGCTTTTGGTTTTGTTGATTTTCTCTATTTTTTTGTTCTGAATTTCATTTATTTCTGCTCTAATCATTATTTTTTTCTGCTTGACTTCGGAATGGTTTGCTGTTCTTTTTCTAGTTTCAGTTAGATCTTGATTTTAGCTCTTCTTTTTTAATATAGGAGTTTAGGGCTATAAATTTCACTCTCAGATCTGCTTTCGCTGTATTCCATAAGTTTTGATAAGTAGTATTCTCATTTTCATTTTTCCCTCAATATATTTACTAATGTCACTTAAAATTTCTTCTTTGTCCTACTGATTGTTAAGGAGTGTGGTTTGCCTCCACACATTTGTGAAATTCCCCTTTCCTGTCTTTATTGATTTACAGTTTTCATTCCATTATGATCTGAGAAGGGGTTTTGTATAATTTCAGTCTTTTTATATTTATTGAGAACTGCCTTGTGACCTAACATGTGCTCTGTTCTGGAGAAAGATCCATGAGCACTTGAGAAGACTGTATAGCCCGCTGATTTGGGATGCAGCGTTCTGTATATGTCTGGTTGGTCTAACTCATTTATCATATTGTTCAGGTTCTCTGATTCCATGTTGATCTTCTGTCTAGTTCTATCTAATGATGTGAGTGGTATGTTCAAGTCTCCAACTATTATTGTGTAAGATGTCTATTTCTCCTTTCAGTTTTGCCAAAATTTGCCCCATGTCTTTTGGAGCACCCTGCTTAGGGGCATAGATATATTTATGGCTGTTATTTTTTTCCTGGTGGATTGTCCCTTTTATTAACATATAATGGCCTTCTGTATCTCTTATAACATTTTTGCATTTCAAGTCTGTTTTGTCCAATATTAGTTTAGCTACTCCTGCTCTTTGGTTACTGTTTGTATGGCTTATCTTTTTCCAACCTTCCACTTTCAGCCAATTTGTATCCTTCAGTCTAAGGTGAGTCTCTTTTAAGCATATGGACGGCTGTTGTTGTTTTTTTTTCCATTCCATCGGCCTATATATATATATATATTTATTTATTTATTTATTTGAGATTATTTATTTATTTCCCCCACCCCTTGTTTGTGCTCACTGTCTGCTCTCTGTTCATCATCTTTTTAGGAGGCACTGGGAACTGAACCCGGGACCTCCCATGTGGGATGGAAGCACCCAATCACTTGAGCCACCTCTGCTCCCTGCTTGTTGTGTCTCTCATTGTGTTTCCTTGCTGTGTCTCTTCGTTGTGTCATCTCGCTGCATCATCTTGTTGCGTCAGCTCACCGTGCCAGCCCATCATGTCATCTCACTGTCTTGCTGTCTTGCTCATCTTCTTTAGGAGGCACCACGAACCAAACCCAGGACCTCCCATGTGGTAGGTTGGCACCCAGCTGCTTGAGCCACATCTGCTTCCCTGTATATTTTGATTGGGGAGGTTAATCCATTTACAATTAATGATATTACTGTAAATGCATTGTTTACTTTCTCCTGTCTTTTTCTTTTGAGCTATAAGGCTCCCTTTAATACTTCCTGCAAAGGTGGATTCATTTTTACAAACTCTTTTAGTTTCTGTTTATTTGTGAATGTTTTAAACTCACCTTTGTATTTGAAGGACAATTTTGCTGTATAAAGAATTCTCAGCTGGCAATTTTTCCTCTTTCAGCATCCTAATTATATCATACCACTGTCTTCCCTCCATGGTTTCTGATGAGAAATCCACACTAAGTCTTACTGGGCATGCCTTGTATGTGATGGTTTGCTTCTCCCTTGTTGCTCTCAGGATTTTCTCTTTATCTTTGACATTTGACATTCTGAATAGTATGTGTCTTGGAGTAGGTCTGTGTGCAAAGTACCAGAAATCTGTTGGCTTTTATAAAGGGTATTTATTTGGGGTAAAAGCTTACAGTTACAAGGCCCTAAAGAGTCTAACTTAAGGTTGATTTCTCACCCATAGTCATTTGCACGTGTTGAAGCAAGATAGCAGGCAATGTCTGCGAGGGTTCAGCCTTCCTCTTTCTCTTAAGGCTCTGTGGGCCCAGCTTCTTCTGTGTCTCTCAGCTGTAGGCTGGCATAGGGCGCAGCTGCTCTGTTTTCTTCAGCTGTAAACAATCAGGCAAATGACTCATCTTTCTTTTTCGGGCTGCAGGATCAAACCTGACAAAGTTCTCTCCTCTAGTGTCTATGGAGCGCTATTTCCATATGTATCTTCATCTGTGTGACTAGTTCTGTGTTCTCCTTGAGTGAGTGTCCGTTTATATAGCCCACAAAGGGGGCGGGGACTCAAACTGAGTTACTCTCTACTGATGTGGTTGAATCAAAGCCCTAATCTTAACATAATTTAAGCAAAAACATCTCAGCTGAATCTAATACAATCAAAGGGTATTATGCCCAGAGAAACAGACCAGTATACAAACACAATTATCTTTTTTGGAATTCATAAATAATATCAAACTGCTACAGTCTGTTTGGATTTATTGTTTTTTTTAATAACTCGCCCCCCAGGAACCGAACCTGGGAACTTCCACATGGGAGGCGGGTGCACTACTGCTTGAGCCACATCCGCTCCCTGGATTTATTCTGATGGGCTGTGCCACACTTCTTGGACATGTAAATTCATTTCTTTCATGGGAGTTGGGAGATTTTCAGCTATTATTTCCTCAAATAGTCTTTTTGCCCTTTTTCCCTTCTCTTCTCCTTCTGGAACTCCCACGACACGTCTGTTGTTGCATTTCATGTTAACATTCAACTTCCAGAGTCCCTGCTCAATTTTTTCCATTCTTTTTTCTCTCTGTTCTTCTCTCTTCAATTTCAGCTGTTCTGTCTTCTGTATCACTTTTTCTTTCTTCTATCATTTAAGTCTGCTGTTGTATGCTTCAAATGTGTTTTTGATCTCACCTATCATGTCCTTCATTCCCATAAGCTTTTATTCAGGTATTTAAATTCTTTGTGCTCGCTCAGTGTCTTCTTGATGTCTTTTATCTCTTTAGCTGTATTGTCTTTCAACTCATTAATTTGATTTTGAAAATTTGTATGAATCTCATTGATTAGTTGTTTCAAATCCTGCGTCTCATATGGGGCTTTGATATATTCCTTTGCTTGGGCCATGTCTTCCATTTTCTTAGAATGGCTTGTAATTTTTTGCTAATGTCTAGGCATCTGATTTTGATGGTGAGTTTACTCTGATGCTCAATTTCTCTCTTGCATAGGGATTTAGTGGGGGGGGTAGCTGCATGTTACTACCATTCTTTGATTCTTGGTTCAACTTGTTCTAGGTCTTTAGGATTGTCCCTGTTAGTTGCTCAAATATGGGCCATGGACCCAGTAATGGTTTGCAGACCTGCTTCCAAGGGCCTTGGGAAGAGAAGCTGTAAAGGCTGGAAAAAGCCTCTCATTTTTAATTTCCTCACATGCACCTCCTTGGTCCATCAGCAGATGGCGCTCTTAGGCAGCCTTCTCAGTTCAAAGCCTGGTCAAAGTGTGTTCACTGCAACATTGACACAACAATGTGACAGAGGATACTGCCTGGAGGCTTTTCAGAGCCTCACCATTCAAACTTTCTCAGAGGCTGTTCTTTAACCTTTGCTGGCAGCCCCCTCTCTTTTCTCAGGTAGGTAATAATTCCACTCCCCTCTGCATCCTCAGCAACCAGTCCCTATCAGTAGGGAGGGTGATTGAGAGGGTTGGTTCTCTTAAGTCTTGTGCTGGCTCCCAGGGCAAATAATGGCACAGCATCTCCCGGCCAGGAAGGGCTCGTGGAACACAGAAGACCAAATTTGTTGACCAATAGCTGAATCAGCCCATTTCCTTGGGAGATGGATCCCTGCAGCCCCCTCTGCCTGTAGCCACCAGCCCGAGGCTGGAGAATTCAAAACTGTTTGCTCGTAGGTTGGGAGAAGGACATCAGCAGCTGCAGCTGCAGCTTCCACTCCCTGTCTGTGCATTGAGGTTTTTTTCCTGTGCCCCTCTCTTTTCTGGGTGGTGTCTGGACATCCTCTGGTGTTCTAAACCCTGGAACATTTTTTTCCAGGCTGTTTCTGCCTGTCCTCTAGCTATTTTTCTGGGAGAGAAGAGAGTCCTGTATCTTTCTAATCCACCATCTTCCCAGAAGTCTTTAAATTAAGAAAATGAGTATGGCAGGAATGTTTCTAAAACAATATTTTTTTAAAAGAATTTTTTTAAAAGATTTATTTTATTTCTCCCCGCCCCATTGTTTTGCATTTGCCGTGTCTGTTTTGTTGTGTGCTGTTCTTCTCTTTCTAGGAGGCACCAGGAACCAAACCGGGGACCTCCCATGTGAGAAGGAGGTGCCTCATCACCTGGCTTTTGTTGTGTCTCTCCTTGTGTTTCCTCACTGTCTTTTGGTTGCATCATCTCACTGTGTCATCTTGTTGTATCAGCTTGCTGCACCAGCCCGTCATTTCAGCTTCCCATCTTGCTTGTCTTTAGAAGGCACCGGGAACTGAACCCGGACCTCCCATGTGGTAGGCAGGAGCTCAGTCACCTGAGCCACATCCACTTCCCTCTAAAATAATATTAAGCCATTATTTTGAAGACATTTCTAGTTTAGTAACTCATTCATCTAACCTATTAAAATGAATTGGGGCACGTAAAGATTTAGCACAGTGTATTTAGTCAGCTAAAAGATGTGCTGATGCAAAATACCAAATATTGGTTTTTGTACAGGTTATTTATTTGGGGTAGAAGCTTGAAGTTACTGGGCCATAAAGCATAAGTTTCTTCCCTCACCAAAGTCTGTTGCTACGTGTTAGAGCAAGGCAGCTGCCAACGTTTGCCAGAGTTCAGGCTTCTTGGGTTCCTCTCTTCCCGGGCTCTGTTGCTCTCCAGGCTCAGCTCCTCTGTTTCCTCCACAAGGTCAGCTGTAGACTAAGAAGCCCTTTGGACTTTGCCTCTCTCCACAAGGCCAGCTGTGAACTGTCAGGTGAACGGCTGGTCTCTTTTTCCCGGGGCCTTCTCTCCTTCCTCACGACCAAGCTCCTCTGTGCTTACTTACCTGGGCTCCAGCATTAAAACTCAGCATCAGAACTCCAACATCAACAAAACTCCAACTCTGTCCTTTGCCATGTCTTTTATCTTTGAGACCCCACCCACCAAGGGGTGGGGCTCAACACCCTACTGATGTGGCCCAATCAAAGCCCTAATCATAACTTAATCATGCCCAGATGAATAGACCAGTTTACAAGCATAATCCAATATCTATTTTTGGAATTCATAACTATATCAAACTGCCAAACTGCTACACACAGTATATAGCACAACAGTAAGCACTTGATAAACTGGAGAATAAAAAAATTAATAAGATCTAATCCAGCCCCTATAGGAGGAGAAAAACAAATTTAAGAAAGGGGCTATTAAAAAATGAAAGTAAATCTGAACAGGAAGAAAATAAATTCAAGCCTAAAGGCACTCTAGAAAATTATAGAAATTTTTGGTTGTAAGCATTTAAGAGGTCCATGACATCAACAAGCTAAACCATAGGCCAGCTAGTTTACCACAGAGAACTAGGGGGGAAAACAGTTAACAAGAGCCCTCCTCAAGTCAGAAACAAACCTCAAAGACTGATCTCAAAATAATAATAGCTACAATATATTGGGTAATTATAGCTTATGAATAAGTGAAATGAATGACAGTAATGTTAAAAGGGATGGGAAGGAGGAATTGGGAAACTCTTATAAGGTACCTGACCTGCACTACCATAAAGTGTCATAAGGTGTTATTTGAAAGTTGACTTAGTTGTAAATGTATACAGAAAACTCTAGGGCAACCACTAAAAAAAAAAATCTAAAAAGGAAGCAAAATTGATATACTAAGAGTGAAAATGCACAATTAAAACCAGAGAAGGCAGAAAAAGAGAAGATAAAAAGAAATAGAGCAAATGCAACAAAGAGAAAACAGTTACAAATATGGTAGATATTAATCCAAAATATCAATAAGCATTTTAAATGTAAATGTTCTAAGTATACTAATTAAAAGACAAACCAAAAAGACAGATTAAAAAAAAAAAAAGATCCAACTATGTGTTGTCTACAAGAAACGCACTTTAAATTTAAAGACAGATAAATGAAAAGTAAAGGAATGAGGGTTGCCGATGCTTGAGCGGTTTGAAGCTGCTTGAGGCGTGAGCGTCTCTTTTTGGTAGAGGTATGGATAGGCTGGAATGAACCATGCTCCCGCTGGAGGCAGGGGAGCCAAGCTCTGGCTAGTACAGTGGTAGCGTTGGACTGACCATTGCTGCTGCAGGATTATGCTGCAGGCCATTATGTTTTCCAAGCCATGAAGCATATGGAGCCTCAAGTAAAGCAAGTTTTTCAAAGTCTCCCAAAATCTGTCTTCAGTGGTGGCTATTACAGAGGTGGGTTTGAGCCCAAAATAACAAAACGGGAGGCAGCATTAATACTAGGTGTAATACTGCCAATAAAGGAAAAATAAGAGATGCTCATTGACGAATTATGCTCTTAAATCACCCAGACGAGTGAGGATCTCCTTATTTAACAGCCAAAATCAATGAAGCTAAAGATTTACAAGAAGGTCAAGCTAAGAAATGAGGTAAATGTATGATGAATTTTAAGTTCATATAAATGTATGTATATGATTACCAAGTTTTTATAATAAAATGCCTCAAAGCTGTAATTTTTAAGAAAAAAATAAACCAGTAAAGGAATAGGTGCGTAGTTGCAACCACTGCTGCTGTCGTCATGATTGGTGGCCTGAGGTACACAGCCCCAAGAGCCAGCTCCATCCCTTCCCCTCTGCCACCCTGAAGTGGATATTCAAGGATGAACACACACTGGAACACAGATGTGTGGAATCCACGAAGATGTGAGCAAAATATCCCAACCAGATTCTGGTGATTGTGGGAAAAGTCTCAGGTTCTTAAATTGTTGACACTGACAAACAGAAGTACCTCATTCCATCTGACCGCACCGTGGGTCAGTTCATGTGGATCATCAGGATAAGGATCTAGCTTCCTTCTGGAAAGGCAATCTTCCTGTTTGTGTATAAGACAGTCCCAAAGCCCAGCCTAACTACAGAACAACCTAACAAGAATGAAAAGGATAAAGATAGATTCTTGTCTATAGCCTACAGAAGATAGGACACTTTTGGCATCTGAGGGCAGGCACTGGGTTAGGTGCCCTGTTCCTGTTTGTGTATCTTGTAAATAATCAGCTGTTTTCAGTTACAGAACCTCGTCATCTAGACCTATTAGTGCATTTGTAACTGGATTTATTTTTTAATATAATAGAATTTTTGTAGACAAAATTATCATACTGAGTTTTGTTTTGAGGTTTTCTTTCTGTGCATTGTACACATGGCTATTCTCTCCAGGGAACTTATTCCTCTGGGAATCATACTTAATGAAGATATTTCCATATTGAAGTGAGGTAGGTGGGCTATTAAAGTGAAAGGGAGGGAGATGATGTTTGAAGTGTTAGGTGGCTAAAAATTAAAAGCACCCGTATTAAATCCTTAGCAATCAGAACACTTGCTTCACTAGATTTTGCCAATTGCTAATCATGTTGGACTGAGCTAAACTGTTTCTCTTTCTGAAACTATTAGGGTAAATAATTAACAACAAAACTATCTCTTATATAGGCAAAAAGGAAAAAAAAGTAAAAGGATAAAGAAAGATATACAATGCTAACACAAATCAAAAGAAAACTGGAGTAGCTATATTAATTTCTTTTTTTTATTGTTCTAGGTTCTTATTATTTTAGGAAAACTATAAAGAAGATAATTGGTGGGAACATAAGTACACAGAATGTTAGATTAGCCTAGTAGTCATATATTCATAGTCATACATTCTCAGTGTGCCATAGCACCTATCAGTATGTTTTACAGCGGAACATGGATATCAGCTGATATGTTACATCACATAAACCCAGTATTCTCAATCCTATTTCAGATAACTAGAATTTTTATTCTTCAAACAAGCATTTCATTACAAGACAACATTTTCGTGAAATCACTTTCAATCACGCAAATCATTGTAACAGTGTAAACTGTTATTCAAAAAAAATAAACCTCATCATTAAACCTATTACTTTGAAACATGCTTTTCTGAATGAATATATTAATTTCTGAACAAGGAAAATGATCACGTAAGAGGAGGGCATTACATAATGATAAAGGGGTTAATTCTTCAAGAAGACTAATAATCTTTAATGTGTATGCACCTAACAACAGAGCATCAAAATACATGAGGTAAGTGGGAGGAAGGTTCCTACTTTTCTGTCTGGTGGCAGCCATCAGGGTAAGCCAAGGTGGGTGCTTACAAATACAGGAGCTATGGAGGAAGCAGCAGTCCTACGTGATGTGCTTTCTTTTGAGAGTCCACTGCTGGCAGTACCGCCAGCTCTCTGCCCTCCACAGGGCCCCCCGCCCCAACAGATGGGATAAAGCGCACAGACTGGGATACAAGGCCAAGCAAGGTTATGTCATCTACAGGATTTGAATGTGCCGTGTTGGCCGCAAACGCCCATTCCTGAGGGTGCGACCTATGGCAAGCCTGTCCAACATGGTGTTAACCAGCTGAAGTTTGCTCGAAGCCTTCAGTCTGTTGCTGAGGAGCGAGCTGGACGGCACTGTGGGGTGCTGAGAGTCCTGAATTCTTACTGGGTTGGTGAGGATTCCACATACAAATTCTTTGAGGTTATCCTCATTGATCCATTCCATAAAGCTATCAGAAGAAATCCTGACACCCAATGGATCACCAACCCAGTCCACAAGCACAGGGAGATGCGTGGGCTGACATCTGCGGGCCGCAAGAGCCTTGGCCTTGGAAAGGGTCACAAGTTCCACCACACTATTGGTGGTTTTCACCGAGCAGCTTGGAGAAGGCGCAATACTCTTCAGCTCCACCGTTACCGGTAATATATAAGTAATGTTTGTAAAATTCATACCTAATAAAGAATTTAGAACAGTCATGTCTACTTAAAAGTGCTTTTTGTTAAAACAGTAGTTGTCTGCAGATTGTTTCATGGATATATTGTCAAATTATGAAAGTTAAAGTGCAATAATGTTTGAAGAATATAAAGTGATAGTGTATCATGTTTCTAATAAGATAATTTTGTTTTTGCTTTATATTATTAGGGAGTTATATGTCATGCTTAAAAATGCCATGCATTTTTAATAGGTGTAAAATAAACTCTTTAAGAGGAAAAAAAAATACATGAGGCAAAACCTGATAGAACTGAAGGAGAAATAGACAAATCCAGAGGTTGAGCTGATACTGCTTGTCCTAAGGCCCCCACCATTAATGACATTTTAAGAATAGAATATCTGGTGTGGTCCAAAGCCTCCAGGTAAACAAAGACAATCCTATCAGACAGCACATTCCAAGGGTTTAGTGGTTACATCCCAGGAGCTAGGGGGCAAAGCTTTCTTTGGGCAAGTGTGATGGTTAGGCTAATGTGTCAACTCGGCCAGGTAATTGTGTCCAGGTGTTTGGTCCAGCAAGCACTGGGCTAACTCTAATACAAGAGCATTTATGGACTTCGATCACCAGTGAGTTTACTGCATGGATGGCTGATTACATCTGCATCAATCAGGGAGATTACATCATCAATGGGTGATGCTTTTATCTAATCAGTTGAATACCTTAAAAGGGGAAGTGATTTCAACATTCGGACAGAATTTCCCAGCTGTCTTTGGACAGCCAACTTCTCCCAGAAACTCATCAAGGAACTTTTCATTGGACTTTCATCGGGGCCCCTGGTTTGCAGCCTGCCTGCGGAATCTGGCCTTGTGCATCCCCACGGTTGTGTGAGAGACTCTTATAAAATCTCATATTATTGACAGATATCTCCTCTTGATTCTGTTTCCCTAGAGAACCCTGACTAATACAGCAAGGTATATCCTTTACTATGTAATAGACAAAAAACATGAAGAAACATTCACTTAAGAAGATATACAGATGGCAAACAAACACATGGATACCCAACATTTTTAGTCTTTAGGGAAATGCAGATTGAACTCACACTGAGATATCATTACACACCCTATAGAACAGCCAAAATGAAAACCAGTGACCACCAAAAACGCTACAGAAATGGAGAGCATGGGTTAAGGAGGAGTAGGGGTGTGAGGGAAGTGGGTGTGACTATAAAAGAGCAACATGAGAGATCCTTGTGATGATGTAAATATCTCAACTGTATCAGTGTCCATATCCTGGTTATGACATTGTACTATAGTTCTGCAAGATGTTACCAGTGGGAGAAACAGGGCAAAGGGCACAAAGGATCTCTGTTATTTCTTAACAGTTGCATGTGAATCTACAATTGTCTCAAAATAAATTTAATTTAAAAATTACATGTAACAAATATTTTCCTGACTAAAATGCTTTTCAGAAATTCATCTAACTTTTTATATTTCTAATTATATTTTGAATTTTAAATTATCCTTTCTTTTCATGGACTTTTGAAGCTTCCCCCTTCCTCTATGAAGTAGGTTGAGGAGATTCTCACCAAAGGGGATTACAGTTGGCTAAATCATAAACTTGTTTTGTAAGTGTTGCCATGAAAGTGAGACATTACATCTAACTCCAAGTGCTCTTTCCATTCTGTTACAGTTTAGATCAACTCTAGGCCTGCCTAAAGGAGGGTACTGGGAAGCATGCCCAGGGAGGGCATTTCTTGAACCATCTGACTCCCCTGTTTCTTGGCCCAGGGCATTATTTGAGCAGCATGGATACTAACCTAGGAAGCAGAGGCGTTGCTGAACTGAGGCTGTTCAGCCTCACTTCAAGGCTGGAATGTGATATTATTGTCTAAAATCAACTTTGCCTCTGGAAATTTGAACTTGGACTGAATATGATGATATTAAAGTATTACTGTTAAGCCTATTAGAATTGAGATATTATTGTGGTAATAGAGGAAATGTGCCTTCTGTTTAAGTGCATCAAAATATTTGGGGGTGAAAAGATATGATGTCTGTAATTTACTTTTTTTTTTTTTAAGATTTATTTTATTTATTTATTTCTCCCCCCTTCGTTGTTTGCACTCGCTGTCTGCTCTGTGTCTGTTCATTGTGTGCTCATCTTCTTTTTTAGGAGGCACCGGGAGCCAAACCCAGGACCTTCCATGTGAAAGGGAGGCACCTAATTGCTTGAGCCACCTCCACTCCCTGTAATTTACCTTTTTTTTTTTTTTTTGTAATTTACTTTTTAATATGTAAAAATATTGAAGCAAATTTGGCAAAATATTAAGTCTACAAGTATATGAAGGTTCATCATACTCTCTACTCTTTTGTATTTAGATTTTTAAAAATTTTTTTCAAAGAAGCTTTAGATCACTTTTTTAAAAGATTTATTTTATTTATTTATTTCTCCCCACCCACTCGTTGTTTGCGCCCACTGTTGTGTGCTTGTCTTCCTTTTAGGAGGCATGGGGAACCGAAACCGAGGCCTCCCAGGTAGGAGAGAGGCACCTAATCATTTGAGCCACCTCTGCTCCCTACTTTGTTGTGTCTCTCATTATGTTTTCTTCCTTGTGTCACTTGTGTCAGCTCACCGTGCCAGCCCATCACATCAGCTCATCTTCTTTAGGAGGCACTGGGAACCGAACCTGGGACTTCCCTTGTGGTAGGCAGGAGCTCAATTGCTTGAGCCACATCCGCTTCCCTAGATGACATAAATGTTACATCAAAAATATAGGGGATGGGGACGGATGTGGCTCAAATGGTTGGGCATCCGTCTCCCATATGGAGGGACCTGGGTTCGATCCCTGAAACCTCCTGGTAAAAAAAAAAAAAATATATATATATATATATAGGGGAGGGAAGCGGATGTAGCTCAAGCAGTTGGGCACCTGCCTAACACATGGGAGGTCCCAGGTTCAGTCCCAGATGCTTCCTAAAGAAGATGAGCAAGACAGCGAGCTGACGTGATGGGCTGGTGTGGTGAGCTGATGCAACAAAGAGACACAACGAGGAAGCACAATGAGAGATACAACAAGCTGGGAGCAGGGGACGCTCAAGCAATTGGGCACCGCCCTCCCACATGGGAGGTACCAGGTTCGGTTCCCAGTGCCTCCTAAAAACAAGATGAGCAGACAGAGCACATAATGGACAGACACAGAGAGCAGACAGCGGGCGCAAATAATGAGGGGGTGGAGGATAAATAAATAAAATAAATCTTTAAAAAAATATATAAGGGATTCCCATATACCCCACCCCCTCCCCCTCCCCCTCTCACACTTTCCCACATTAACAACATCCTTCATTAGCGTGGTACATTTGTTGCATTTGATGAACATACATTGAAGTACTGCTACTAACCATACAGTTTACAGTTTATACTTTGTACCACACAATTTAATAGGTTTTGACAAAATGTATAATGGCCTGTATCTATCATTGCAGTGTCATGCAGGACAATTCCAATGTCCCAAAAATGCCCCATGTTACACCTATTCTTCCCTCTCCCTCCCCTCAGAACCTCTGGTGGCCACTGCCTTTATATCAATGATACAAGTTCTTCCATTGTTAAAATAATAATAAGTCTACTTTAGACCATAGTTGCATTCTCCCCTTATGTTTGTTCATTCCTCAATCTTGAGGATTTGGGGATGGTGATGCCCATTCTGTTTCTGATTGAGAAAAGGCTTAGATCCCATGGGGCTGATGGATGGAACTGTCTTGCTTGCAGTTGTAGATACTGTTTTTTTGGATGGGCGTTGTCCATCATCATCCTTTTGTTAGTTGTCCTGGTGAGTCCAATGAACTGGAGAGTAAGTGTTGCAACTCTGCTGAGTTTCAGGGCTCAATCACAACCTGGAAATGGACTGGATGTCTTTTTTTTTAGGGCCCGGGGCTAGGGATTGAACCTTGGACTTCATATGTGGAAGACAGCACTCAACCTTTGAGCCGCATCGGCTCCCCTGAGTTGGTTTTTTTTTTCGTTTGTTTGCTTTTTTTTGTTTTTAGGAGGCACCAGGAACTGAACCTGGTACCTCCCATGTGGGAAGCAGGCGCTCAACTGCTTGAGCCACATCTGCTCCCCTGGATTTCTTTTCAAAGTGTTTAAAAGTATGCTTTCAAAAAGTAATGCTACTGGGGAGGGGCAAGATGGAGACTGAGTAAAGTGCTCTAAGAGTCAGCTCATCCTACAGGGCAGTTAGTAATCACCCAGAGTGATCTAAAGCACATGTTTGGGGGGCCCAGGAGACCAGAAAAGTATACTGAAACATCCTTGAAAGAATGGAAAGAGAAGACTGCCCATCTGCAGTGAAGTTGCATGAATAAAGCACTCCACACCATGGAGGCTGTTGCACATCCTCTATTGGTGGACCAACTCGGGAGCTATTCCATGGCTGGAGTTGGAAGCTCCATTTCCCAGCAACAGGGGAGGAAGGGATGATTGGCCACTGGCTTTAGCTACTGATTAGTAAATTTGGCTAGCTAAAGTATAATCCTAAGAACAGCTGAAGTTTGAAACTGTCAAGTGGGAAAGAGAACAGTAGCCATCATTTTAACTCTGCTCCTGGCATGAGGGGAAGCTGGGAGGACTGAAAATCACAGTGATGGTAGGAACTGGTTTCTTTCTATCCAGATAGGACTGCAGCCCTAGCCTAGGCTCCAGCCCTACCTCCAGTAGGGAGGAAGCTGTCGGGACTTGCACCAGCCTCTTCAGGTAAATGTAGGCACTTTCGGCTGGCACAGACTGAATAGTCAGACACCTGGGGCTCCATCCCCACACCCCAATAGGATAGGAGAGGAGCTGGGTTTCCTTGGCCTCTCTGGACAACTGCAGGTGCTTTCAGTCCACACAGGCTGGTTGTGTGCCTTCAATTCCATCTCCGCCCCTCCACCCCTAAGGTATAAGAGGGGGCTGGTGTTTCTTCAGCCTCTCTGGGCAACTGCAGGTGCTTTCGGCCCACACAGACTGGATACCTGGATACCTGTAGCTCCATCCCTGTCCCCCAATAGGATAGGAGGGGAGCTGTTTCCTCAGCCTCTCCGGGCAACTGCAGGTGCTTTGGCCCACGCAAACTTGTTTGTTGAGTGCCTTTGATTCCATCTGTACCCCCACCCTGCCCCCATAGGATAGGAGGGGGCTTGTGTTTCCTCAGCCTATCAGGGCAACTGCAGGTGCTTTTGGCCTGCATGAACTTGAATGTTGGGCACCCTTAAACCTTACACCAAAAGCAGGAGCAATGAAAGTAAACATGGAAAAATGGGACCTCCTCAAAGTTAAACACTTTTGTGGTTCAAAGGACTTCATCAAGAAGGTGAAAGGCAGCCCACTCAATGG
Organism: Cabassous unicinctus; assembly: GCA_029593785.1. Lineage (NCBI taxonomy): Eukaryota > Metazoa > Chordata > Mammalia > Cingulata > Chlamyphoridae > Cabassous > Cabassous unicinctus. Next base: position 34,878 of record JAQZBX010007730.1, on the reverse strand, counting down.
GAGAAAATATTTGGAAACCACATATCCAGTAAGGGTTTGATTTCCATTCTATATAAAGAGATCATACAACTCAACAATAAAAGAACAAGCAATTCCATTTAAAAATGGGCAAAAGGGTAGCAGATGTGGCTCAAGCAGCTGGGCGCCTGCCTCCCACATGGGAGGTCCCAGGTTTGGCTCCCGGTGCCTCCTAAAGAAGACGAGCAGACAGATGAGGAGCCATGGGGTGGGGGGGAGGAATGGGCAAAAGACTTATATAGACATTTCTCCAAAGAGGAAATACAAATGGCAAAAAGCACATGAAAGAATGTTCAGTATCACTAGCTATGAGGGAAATGCAAGTCAAAATGACAATGAGATGTCTCACACCGCATAGAATGGCCATTATTTAAAAAAAAGAAAACTTTAAGTGCTGGAGAGGATGTGAAGAAATAGGAACATTCCTTCACTGTTGGTGGGATTGTAAACTGGTGCAGCCTCTGTGGAAGACAGTTTGGTGGTTCCTCAGGAATCTAAATATAGAACTGCCATATGATCCAGCAATTCCTCTACTAGGACTATATCCAGAAGAACTGAAAACTGTGACACGGACCGACATCTGCACACCAATGTTCATAGCGGCATTATTCACAATTGCCGAAAGATGGAAACAACCCAAGAGTCCATCAACCAATTAATGGATAAACAAAATGTGGTTTATACATACAATGGAATACTATGCTGCAGTAAAAAGAAATGAAATTGGGACACATGTGATAACATGGATGAATCCTAAAGACATTATGCTAAGTGAAATAAGCCAGACACAAAAGGACAAATATTGCATGGTCTCACTAATATGAAAACTAAATAAAAAGAATAAACACATGGAGTTAAAACCTAGAGTATAGGTTATTAGGAGATAAGAGGAGGACTGAGAAGGAGTACTGATGCTTAATGTATGTAGAAGTTTTAATTAACTTGACTGTAAATGTGTGGAAATGGATAAGAGTTGATGGTTATACATTATAGTGAATAGCGGCTAGTTTATAAATGAGATTGTGGCTAAAAAGGGAAATCTAGGGATGTAAATGTCAGTTGAAAGAAAGCTAAGGAATAATCTTGGGACTGAATAACACAGTGAACCCAGAGGTGGATGAGAATTTGTGGTTAAGAGCACAAATGCAAGAGTGTCCTGTGAACTAGAACGGATGTACGTCCCTATTGCAGAGGTGGGAATGTGGGAAAGCATGGGGAAAATACAATTAATGTAACCTGTGGACTATAGGTAACAGCAATACTATATTCTTGCATTAATGCCAAAGATGTACTGTGTTAATAATAGGTGGTACGGAAAAAATACGCCTAAGTGTACGCTAGGGACCATAGTTAGTGGTAATAAGTCTGATGATGTTATTGTATAATAAGTAACAAATCTTCCACAACGGTGTGGTGTGTTGGTAAAGGGTTGTTGTACAAGAATTCTACACATGTGCATTATTATTCTGTAAGTTCACAATTTTTGTAACAAAAATATATTAAAAAAAAAAAAAAGTAATGCTATTCCCTCTCTGACGAGGACTAAGTTTGCTTACCATCTGTCGCAGGTAATACTAGCCAACAGTGTCTGCAAAACTCATTCCACAAGGTTGAAGGAAGCCGTCTAGTAAGTCCGGTGAACCAACAAACAAGTAATGTCAGAAACGAAAGGCACTTCTCACGGCGGCCACCCAGGGTTGAGGGATTAGTGGAGAGAGGCGGTTTGTAACCGGAGACTCAAGGTTTTGCGCTCTGAGCCCAATGCGCCTGCGCAAGGGCGAGGGCTCGCCTCTAATTGCTCCAGGGCGGAAGTGCCGCTGCCCCGAGTCACGTGGCTGCGGGGCGGGGCCGAGGCGGAGCGCCTAGGACTTGCTGCCGCGTCCCCACCCGCTCCGCGGGTGGCCGCTGGGCGTGTGTGTACTGGCTGTGCGTGTGCTCGCCGCGGAACCCACGGGTGCAAGCTTCTCCCGGGCCGGGCAGTGAGGCCGGAGGCTGCGAGGAGGCGGCGGACGAGGGGAAGGGCAGCGGGGCACACACTGGGCGTCCCTCTCGGAGGCTGGAGAGCCCCAGCTTCGCGGGGATCGCTGCTGGGCCGGCGGCTCGGATCATGGCATCGTGGGCGGACAGAGTGCGGGGCAACGGGCGCATCGCCGCCGGGCTCCTGCTCAACTTGCTGGTGTCCATCAGCATCGTGTTCCTCAACAAATGGATTTATGTGCACCATGGCTTTCCCAACATGAGCCTGACCCTGGTGCACTTCGTGATCACCTGGCTGGGCTTGTACATCTGCCAGAAGCTGGACATCTTTGCTCCCAAAAGTCTGCCACCCTCCAAGCTCCTCCTGCTGGCCCTCAGCTTCTGTGGCTTCGTGGTCTTCACCAACCTCTCCCTGCAGAACAACACCATAGGCACCTATCAGTTGGCCAAGGCCATGACCACGCCGGTGATCATAGTTATTCAGACCCTCTGCTACCAGAAAACCTTCTCCACCAGAGTAAAGCTCACACTGGTGAGTAGCTTCAGTTGCCCACCCCACCTCCTAGAAGGTCTTTCTCCCCGGGAAATTTGAATGAACATTGTTTAACCTTGCGCCACGCTCTTTCGCATCATCTTGACATCCACATATGAGTCATCCGTGAGCTTGTGAACTTTAGTCTCATTTTTGGGGAGGTGGGGAAAAAAAACATCTTAGCGATGTGCTGGGCTCTTAGCCCAGAAGGGTGTGCTTGTGCGAGTTTTAGTAACTGTTTGATTGAAATCCTTAAAGGCTGTGATCGGTAAAGGGGCGGGGGGTGGGGGAAAGCTGTATTGGGTGTTGGTACTACAATGTATCAGAAGATTGCCAGAGTTCAAACTGAAAAACACGCCCCTTCCCCCCCCCCCCGCAGGGAATCAAACTATATATGATAATGTAACTGTTAAAAGGTTTAGCATGAAAGATAAATCTCAGAATGTCTGTCTGCGGAGGTTTCTGCGTCTTTAAATAAAAGATGGGCTAAAATTTAGCACTTAGTAACTTACAGTATTTTTTTAACATCTTAATGCTTTTGTGGTTATATGTTTATCTATATTTATATATTGCTGAGACCCTGGTTTTGGGATCCATTTACTCACACGTGTCCGCATTAGGTATTCACTTCTTGCAAACTACAATGCATTGATTTATTTTACTCTAAATTTAAAATAGAATTAAATGTGAGCATCAATAAAGCATTATCATATTTCACTTTAAGGCAATAGGATTAATAATCCGTTTTTCCAAATGAAAAAAAAATAAGATTAGTTGCTTACTGATGATGTGTTTATGATTAGCCTTATAAAACACCGTGAAAGGAATACTAAATTTGTATCTCTTGAATTTAATCTGAACAATATTTACCTCTTTTTCTTTACAGATTCCTATAACTTTAGGTGTAATCCTAAATTCTTATTACGATGTGAAGTTTAATTTCCTTGGAATGGTGTTTGCTGCTCTTGGTGTTTTAGTTACATCCCTTTATCAAGTGGTTGGTAATTTTTTTTTCTTTATGTGCCTTTTTAGCAGATTTCATAAATTTTGAAGCTGTATCCCAAGGTTTAGAAAATACAGTATAGAGACAATAGACTGTTGGGAAGAAAGCATAATTGCATAAATTGTCTGACTCAAGGTGAAGAGAAGAAAGGAGACAGGAACTTGGGTGTATGATGCTCATCAAATACCTACCCATTTGTAAGTGTATAATACCCATGGTTAAGAGTCTGAGTTTGTGGTGAAGTTATATTATTTTTTGGGAAATCTTTACAAAATGCATAGCAAGATTTTTGACTTGCAGACTAAGTTTGTTGGTTATATTTATCATTTACTCTTTAATTATAACATTACTGTGAAAGAGTATACTTCCAAAAATTTGAACAGGGAAGGAAATTTTCAAATTTATAGATCTTTGCCTTAAAATATGTGCTGCACTTTCAACTTGTGTTTTGGCTTCTAATAATTTGGCTATGTTAATAGTTTTTATATATAGCAATGGGTATTTCACTTCTTGTGCAAGCACAGTGCCTTGCCTATAGCAGTCATTCATAAAAAAATTGGTCATGGATTCTCTTAATTAACTCCACAAAATCCCAACAAGTATGCTTTTTGTTTTCTTTCATAGTGGGGGGAAAAAACAATTTGGTATAAGGTACAGTGAAACAGTATTCTCTCTATACTGAAAACCTTGGCCTGGAAATTCTGGTTGTGCCTGCATGGGGAATCAGAGTCAAAATGTGTAAAATTTTAACCAATTTTACTCTTGACAAGCATCCAATAATTTTAAATTAAGACATTCTTGAAATGAATGTTAGGATTTACAACCCTGGCTTCTTAAACTTTTGAGAAACATTGTTGCAAAAAAAAATACCAAGTCATATAGTGGCATAGAAGCAGTTTAAATAAAAGTGACCACTAGCATGAAAGGCTTGAAGCACCCACTCAGATTTGGCACTTGATTCTATGATATTCTGTCTTTTGCTCCAAGAGTGATCAGAGGATGCTCAGCTTTGTGCTTTACAAACATTTTATCTGGGTGTACTTCAGTTTTACCAGATTGTTACCAGATACACTAAATATTAGCAAACATTCCTACTTACCTCTTTATTTCAAATGCTTTTTTTTTTGGCCTAGTATGGGTTAAATATTTATTAAACATAGCAAGAAATTTGATTTGTTGAATATTAGAATTCCTTGTATTCCTTTACATAATCTTAAATCACAGTACTCACTATCTATGTCAATATGACCATTTTTGTCCACATAAGATACAAAATTGCTGTAGATTAGAATCAAAGGTGAAATTGACCAAGGAGTCATTGTGACCAACTCAGTGGGCAAAGTTTTCTATCATTAGTAAATGGTAAAATACTGTTAAAGAATGGGTATAGTCCTGAAAAACTCTTTTTAAAGAAAGTTGTATTTTCCCATTGTCTCCAGGTATAATTTCTAAGGTATTTCTTGTACTGCTATGGACATTAAAAGGAGTTAAAAGATGAGTCATCACCTATTAGTTGAGGTTGTAGAGACACGGTTGACTCATTCACATTCATTCATTCATTCAGCAGACATTTCTTGTGCTAAGTCTTATACTCAGCCTTGAGGCTAGAAGGATGAAAAGCAGCTACAATCCAACATTGTAGAAGAAGTGTACACAGCTAATCACAAGTAGTATACCTCAGGGTGTGAAGAAAGTTCTGAGCAACAACGGGAAAGAAGTGGCAGTTCTACAAGAGGATGGTGAGGTATGCATTATGGAAAAGTGACAATTTAAATTGAGGACACACAGGATTTTGCTTAGCGGAGAAAAGAGCAGAGGCCTTTCTTTGCAATGATGTGAGAGTATGGAGCGTTTGTGGAGAACTTGATTTGTTTGGTAAGGAAGAGTATAGTGCATTGTGGAAAGACAAGGCTGGGGAGGTGGGTGAGAACAGATGGTGAAGTCTTGAATCGCATGGTAAGGAAGTGTGCTCTTTATCTTGAAGGTACCAGGTCAGGGAGTGACTTGGTCCCTAAGTTTTAGAAAAATAACTGGTGGCAGTGAAGGGTGGAAAAGAGAGGGAAGAAAAGGGTAGCAAGTAGAGCCATTAGGAAGCTCTCCGTGGTTCAAGGGGAAGGCAAGAAGAGCCTGAACCAGTGGTAGTGGTCATGGGAAGGAGAAAGCAGATTCCAGAGACCTTTTGGAGAAAGAATTGTAGGACCCGACTGAATGTGAGAGTGAGGACAGTGAGGAGTGTGACCTTGCGGGAGATGACATCATTACTTAGTAGAAGGTCACGTGTGGAGCTAGTTTGTGAAGGAACTAATGAGCTTGACTTTAAACAGTTTCCTGCAGGTTATCTAAGAGAAGATGGCCAGTGGGCTGTTGAAGATGTGAGTGTAAGGAGGCTCGAGGAAGCAGGTCGGAGCTGTAAGTGATAGAGATTTCAGAGATGCCAGCAGACAGTAGAAGAAATCAGTCAGGGAGACAAAAGAGGAAGGCCAGACATCTTCCTTCAAAACAGTAGATGAAGCACGAGGTGAGTGAGTGGGGAGTGCAAACCAGAAGTCAAGTTGTAACAAGAGAAATGTGTAGGTGCTGCAGAGAGGCCCAGCAGGAAGGCGCCGAGAAGCGTCCTCTGGGTCTGGCAGTTGGAGGCGATGGTGTCCTTGGAGAGAGCAATTTGATTAGAAGGGTGGCGACACTGCCCTGAGTGACAGTGGAGGCCCTGCGATTCGCCGCTCTCTGGGGCGGCTCTGTGGCAGAGGCCTGCAACTGTCCAGTGAGGCTGCTGGCGGAGAGGGAGGGCCGTGCACACACACTCTGCCTCTGCCTCTGCTCACTGCTGTCCCCAGGAGCGGGCACCCGGAGAATAGATTCTCTGTCCTTCAGATCCACAGGAAACTCTTACATGAAGGCTGTTAGGAGTGTGTTTCAAGTTTCTTGGTTTTCTATTTTTGTCTTGGTGAATTTCTATAGGCTCAGAGGCTATGTAACAGGATACCCAGACCTACAGGAAATAGAGCTGCGTAGGTGATGTTGTTCAAAAGCCTTTTTGTATTCGCCAGATCTTATTCATGCAATCCATTAAGCTTTCTTTAAACCCTCCTTTTCAGTCCCATTTGTGAAACATTTTGAGGGCTGGCAGGATTTGAGGAGTTGAGGTGTGGGTTCTACTGAGTGATAACACTATTTTAGGATTTGATTACCTAATTTATGGAGGTATATTGGGTGTGGGGTGGGGACATTACCCATAGAAAAGTCATCCGTAGAGAGGAAAATTCCTTCCACCATTCACTGGGTTTTCTAAAGTGAATGAAAACACCTCACATACCTTTCTAGCCACACACACTGCCAGCCTGGGATACCTGAGGTTCTTGTCAGTCTCTAATTAACCTGCCCCCCCTACCCCCAGTGGTCTTCTTTTGCCATTTTTTTAAAGAAAGAAATGAAGTCTGGGCCACAACTGTGTTCTCCATATCATCTGAATTTCTGTCCTGCCTTGTTTTCCCATAATCTCTGATATTTATGGGCCCCCATATGCATTTATTTTTTCCCTGTGTACTAAGTAGAACCAGGAGGGAAGAGGGGACTTTTCCCTCTTTGTTATAATTGGGAAGAAAATAGGTGATCGGAAATTGAATTTATAGAGCTCCTGTCATCCAAGGGCATAAATATCTATTAAGATCTTTGAAATCTTATAGAGTAATTGGACATCTCCTCTTTTTCCAATCTCACCCCATGTTCCCATCTTTGTGGCTAGAGTTGCATCTTTTGTTTAAGTGATGCTATTTCTTTTCTATTCTTTCCTGCCTATCTTGGTTTAACTCCTAATTTCCAGTGGGTAGGAGCCAAGCAGCATGAATTGCAAGTAAACTCAATGCAGCTGCTGTACTACCAGGCACCGATGTCGTCAGCCATGCTCTTCGTCATTGTGCCCTTCTTCGAGCCAGTGTTTGGAGAAGGAGGAATATTTGGCCCCTGGTCAGTTTCTGCTTTGGTAAGTTTCTAATTATTTTGGTGTCTAAGAAATAGCTTAATAGTCATACCTCAGTTTTTACTTTTCAGAGCATTATCTCACATCCATTCTCATGTTTAATCTTCGTAATCACCCTTTAAGGGGAAGGCAAGGTAAGGATTATTTTACAGATGAAGAAACTGAAGCACAGAAAGGTTAACAGACTTGCCCAGGGTGGGACAGCTAGTCAATGGCAAGACCAGGACTAGTATTCAGGTCTTCTGATGTCTGGTTATTGTTCTAACCACACCACATCCACTAATAATTTGGGGGTATTGTTTTATTTTTATTTGTTCACAATGAAAATATAGCTAAATTGGTTTTGTTTTAATAATATAAATGGTACGTGTTCATTGTATGGATTTTAACCATGCATAAAGATATAAAGAAAGAGAAGGTCCCTTGGCATCCTGCCACATCTTTCCCGTTTGGGTGACGACCTTTCCATGGATCTCTTTTGAACACGCACATGATGCACACATGCCAGCACACGTGCACACAGGGCCTGTATATATGTGTTTGTATGATTTTGCGTGCATGGAATCATATGTGCCATTTTTATCGTGGATTTCTTTTCGCCCAGCCCTCCTACCCATATACTCTTTAACATCCCATTACCCAATTGCTTTCCCCTGAAGTGTAAGTCATATTAACTTTCTAGTGTTTGTTCTTCCCTATTTTTCTCCATGCTATACGTACCCATATGAACACTCATGCACATACATATACATAAACATTCATTTGTTTTTAAAAAGTGGGATCATATTACATATACTATTCTGTATCTTGCGTTTCTCACTTAATACATTATGAAATATCTCCAAATCATTCTTTTCAATGTCTGTATAATAGTTCCTTTGTGTCTTTGCTTTATTTCAGGTTCTTGACCACTTATGAACAGTGTTATAATACACATTCTTATACATACACATATGTCCTCATGTACTAGGGCTTTTTTCTCAGTGGAATAGGGTCCCAGGAGCAGAATTGCCAGATCAAAGATATATGTACTTTGGGGACATTTTCAGTTAGAAAGTATAATCTCCTCCTGCTTTGCGTAACTTTAACCTTTGGAACACGATCAGTGGGAATGTCCTTTATGTTGGTGGTGGTAAGTTATCCAACACCTATACAGTCCCTACTCTGTTTCAGGTATGTTCTAAGCACTTTACAGATATTAACTTATTTAATCCTTATAACAACCCTATTAGGTAGATACTATCATTAGCCCTATTTTTATTGATGGGGAACCTGAGAGACAGAGAGTTAAGTAACTGGCCCAAGATCCCACAGCTAACAAGGTGAGCCAGAATTTGAATCCATGCATTCTGGCTGCAAAGTCCGTGTTCTTACCTGCTCTGCTGCCTGTGAACACACTGATAGTTGCCAAATTCAAGGACTTTGGCATGTACCCCTTTTCCAGAGTAGAAGTCATTGGGCCATCACTCAGGTAAAATATTTCCTCTTTATTTGACAAAAGTTCTAATCATCTTACTTTTCTGGTCTTCAACCCACTACAACTTAGATACTTTAAACTAGGAGAGAGGCTTTCCACAGTAGGCCCTCTGACATGTTTGAGAAAAAGAAAAGCATCTCTGTATGGGTTTTGTATTATTCAACTGTCCTGTAAGTTTGAAATTATTTCAAAATAAAATTGAAAATAAAAAGCAGCAGAAAGGTCATGAAAAGCATCAAAGAAACTAAGAGCACAGCAGTCTGAGACCCTTTAGTGAGAGGCAGCCACCTTTGCTCCCTAGTGTCCCTAGAGGGTATCACTGTTTCAAAACAGAGTGTCATTTTGTTTTTAATAATGGGCCAATCATCAAGAAATAGGTCTGTAGTGTTTTATGAACTCAGTATAATTAAGAATGATAAGTTTTACTGGCATTTTTTAAAATTAATTTATTTTTTAAGGCTTTTTATTTTTTTTAAGATTTATTTTATTTATTTCTCCCCACCGCCTTGTTGGTTTGCACTTGCTGCGCCTGTTTGTCTTCCTTGTTTCTTTAGGAGGCACCAGGAGCCAAACCTGGGACCTCTGATGTGGGAGGGAGGTGCCTAATCGCTTGAGCCACCTCTGCTCCCTGCTTTGTTGTGATTCTCTTTATGTTTTTACTCCCCACGTCTTTTGTTGTGTCATCTTGCTGCATCAGCTCACTGCACCTGCCCGTCGTGTCAGCTCACTGTCTTCTTTCAGAGGCACCGGGAACCTCTGCTCCCTGCTTGTTGTATCTCTCATTATGTTTTTTTCTTCTTGTGTCTCTTGTTGTGTCAGCTTGCCACACCTGCCCTTTGCACCAACTCACTGTCTTCTTTAGGAGGCATCGGGATCCGAACCAGCGACCCCCCCGTGTGGTAAGCGGGAGCCCAGTCACCTGAGAGCCACATCCACTTCCCACCTGTATTTCTACAAACAGCCTTAAAACTTTAAGGAGTTGGGGAGTGGTTGTAACTCAAGTGGTTGAGCATCTGCTTTCCCATATACGAGGTCCGGGTTGTTCTAAAAACAAACAAACAAAAAAACAACTCTCATTGGGGAGCAGATGTAGCTCAGTGTGAGCACCTGCCTCCCATGTACCATATCCTGGCTTCAATCCCTGGTACCTCCTTAAAAAAAAACAAAAAACACCACAACTTTAAGGAGCACGTTTCTCTTGGTTGAATATTTAATGGACCTCACTTTTGCAAAGCAAATGAGATATTGCTGTATTTACCTAAATAGGACACTGACCCAATTCCTTTAGTCCTTTTATGGCTGGCGGCACTGATTTAAAAACTAATAAAGACTCACATGAGTAGGAAAGAATTTTGAAATAAGACATTTTCTTTGAAACTTTGACTTCTTAACAATTCGAATCACAGCTAATATTTTGTCTAAATTCTGTTTCTTCAGAAGTAGAAAATAATTTTATAACTTTAAAAATAAAACAGTGGCATTGGTTTGAACACAGTGTTTTGTGTATGTACAGTGGTGCAGCCTGCTTTGCTCCCATACCTGCCAAGTTTGTTTATTCACTGTCCCACGAACACACTTTGAGCTTGAATACCTCCACGCTCTGGCCCCTGCCGTTCCCTCTGCTTGGAATCTGACCCTTCTCCTTTCTTGAACCTATATGCATGTTGAGATCCAAAGATTTTCCTTTCTCTTCCAGCACAAAGCACCCTCTTCTACCTTGATATTCCTATAGAACCTATGGTCCGTTCCATATGTTTGGACTGTTAATGATGTAAAACTCAAGGCTCATGTTCTTCCACTGGCCGAGCTGTCAGTTTGCATTGTGCTCTCCCTTTCACGTGGTTGAGAGGCAGCAGAGCAGAGCTGTTAGGAACGCAGACTGCAGGACCACACTGCCCGGGTTTAAATCTCATCCCTGCCACTCACTAGCTGTGTGACCTTAGACAAACTATTTTACCTCTTTGTGCTCTGTTTCTCATCTGTGAGAAGGGGATAGTAACATTTAACTACCTCACGGGTGTTGTGAGGATTAAATGAGTTTATGTAAATAAAGTGCTTAGAACAATTCTTGACGCATAGCAAGCACTATGGAAATGTGAGCTAATATTATCATGACTTTTATTATGGCCTCAGGTGGTTTCTAAGCTCTCTGAGGGTAAGAACCTTGTACATATTAATATTATGTTCCTCACAAGGCCTGGACTACTTTTGTAGATAGCCAAGGAATGCATATTGGTTTAATTTGAATAACAATGAGCAATTCAGTAGAAAAAGAGCTGTAAGAATATATGCCAAGGTGTTATTAACAGAGGTGGTGGTTGGGAATTACTTTTTTTTTTTTTTGCATGTTTTAGTTTATGATTTGTTCTATAATGCATATGTATTGCTTTTCTAATAAGAAATGATGACATAATACTTTTGCCTCGTATGGGTAAGAAGAATGAAACTGGAAATTCTTAATCAGAGGCAAGATATTGCAGAATTTTCCATAGATCCTGACAGACAAAATTAATTTCTGAATACTATTCATTCTGCTCTTTGACCCTCAATTTTTGTCATCTCTCCCAAATTGATTCTTCCTTTTTTTATCTTATTCTTAATCATTGATAGGAGTTTTCTAAACATAATTAATGAAGTGTCTTTTTATTTGATTATAATGATTGCAGCTGCTCTGTATTAATGATTCTTTCGGTTTATTTGTAGCTTATGGTGCTGCTCTCTGGAGTGATAGCTTTCATGGTGAACTTATCAATCTACTGGATCATTGGGAACACTTCACCAGTCACGTATCCTTTTCGTAATAACTTCTGCTCTTTTATATTTTCCAAAGCTCTGTCATATTCCCTACCTTATTTGAGTCTTACACTAACTACCGCATGGCCGAAATTGAGTAGACTGGGTTATTTTTAGTCGTTTACTCTGTCTTTCCACATTAGAGTCTATGGAAATTTAAAGAAATAGGAACAGGAGTCACACATTTGCTTTCTGGCTTGTGTTTTTGAATTTTCTTACATAACAGATCACCTTTTCCCTTAAAAAAATTAATGTGGAACACCATTCCTTGCACATAATAAGGTTAAATATTTGTTGGATGAATAGTGGGGTAGAGGCTTGAGTTTGTTGTGTTTTTTTTTGTTTTTTTTGTTTTTTTTTGAGAGAACAGTGTTTTTTGTTTTATTTCGTTTTTTTGGTACAGTTGACATGTATCAACAATCCACGAGGCTTGAGTTTTTAATCAAGTTTCAGTTGTCTATAGTAATAAAACAAAGGTGTGGTTAATCCAAATAACAAAAGATATTTTCAAGTCATTGGCATCTGACTTTTGAGTGTGGTTTTGTACTTATTTGGATATGGGTGTGCCTATTTTTCTGAATATTACTTCAAGTCAAGAAATGAAGTCAGACCTTAAAGTCATAGTTAGCTGCCCATTTTCATCATTCTGCTTGTCATTTTTTTTTTCTCTTTGCATTTCACTCTGCAAATGCAAAGCATGGATATTCCCAGATCAGAGAGGTAGTTTAGTAATGTTTTACATCAAAGTGTACTGATTTATATAAATGAGTGAACAATGAGATGCCAAAATAAATAAGTAAAGAAGCATATTTGCCATCTATCAATAAACAACAATGATGAGGATAATATATTTTTTAAAAAGCAACCTATATTTAATGCTTATTTTATGCCAGGCCTGTTCTAAATACTTTTTTTATGTATCAGGCCATTTAATTCTCACAGCACTGTAAGGTAAATGCTATCATTTTATTTTAGAGTAGAGAAAACATAGGCACAGAGAGATTAAATAGCTCACTTATGGTCACATCAGTGTAGCATCCAGATTTGAACCCATGCAGTCTAGTCCCAGAAGTTATATTCCACACTGCCAACTCAAGGCTTCCAAGGATGTGCTCTGATTAAGAACACATTCAGGGAAGCGGATGCTTAAGCAATTGGGCTCCCTTCTACCATATAGGAGGTCCAGGGTTTGATTCCTGGGGCCTCCTGGTGAAAAGCAAGCTGGCCCGAGCGGAGAGCTGGTGCAGCAAGATGATGCAAAAAACAAAAAAAACATTCATTCATTCAACAAATATTTATTGACTACCTACTATAAACTATTCATTGATTTAATAAATGTTTATTTACTGAACATCTATTTGTCAGTTACTGGGGATGCAGTAGTACACCAAATAGACAGAAATCTTTGCACTCAAAATTCTGTTGAGGTGGGAGCAGATGTAGCTCAAATGGTTGAGCGCCTGCTTCCCATGTATGTGGTCCCAGGTTCGATCCCTGGGACCTCCTAAAAGACAAAACAAAACAAACAAAAAAACCAACTCTCATTGGGGAACAGCTGTAGCTCAGTGGTTGAGCACTTGCTTCCCATGTACAAAGTCCTGGGTTCAATCACTGGACCTTCTTTAAAAAAAATTCTGTTGAGGGTGACAGACTATAACCATTAAAAATGAATAGATGAACAAATAAGTACACACAGACACATACAGCATTAGATAGTGATAAGTGCCAAGGAAAAAACATTAAAGCAGGGAGGAGGATATAAAATGTTGGGGCAGGATTGAAATTTTAGGTTTGATAGGCGGGAAGGCCTCATTGGGAAATGGATTTTGAAGAAAGACTGAAGGAAGTGGGTTGCTGCACGCAGATCTGGGGGAAGAGCTTTGCAGGCCGTGGGAACAGCAGGTGAGAGGCCCTGGGGAACAAGGAAGGCTGTGTGGTCGGAGCAGGATGAGCAAAGTGGGGAATATATCTAGGGGGACTCCTAAGAGGTAACAGGGAACCAGATGGAGTAGCTTTTATATAAGCATGATTACTCTAAGTGAGATGGGAAGCCATCGCAGTTTTGAGCTGAGAAGTGATATAATCTTATGTTTAAATAGGATCGCTAGCTGGGCTTCTAGCTTGGAATAGACTAAAGCAGGGTTTCTGAACTTCAGCACTATTGACCTTTTGGGCCAGATAATTCTTTGTTGTGGAGGCCTGTCCTGTACATCGTAGGATGTTTCGTAGCATCCCTGACCTCTACCCACTAGATGCCATAGTCCTCCTTCTCCAGTTGTGACCAAATCTCCCTTGCTGGAAAACCATGGGACTAAAAGAGGCAAGAGAAGAAAGGAGACCAATTGGGAGGCTACTGCTGTATCTAAGATGAGAAATTATAAAGGGTGGTCTGTATCAGGATGATAGCAGTGGATATAGTGAGAAGTGATAAGATTCTGGATCTGTTTTCAAGTACAGCCAACAGGATTGGCTGACAAGTTGGATGTGGAGGATAGTCCACAAGGTTGACTCACAGTGGTTTATTTGTTTATTTATTTATTTAAAGATTTATTTATTTCAACCCCCCTCATTGTTTTTTGTGCTTGCTCTCTGCTCTCTGTGTCTGTTCATTGTGTGCTCTCTGTGTCTGCTCGTCTTCTTTTTGAGAGGCTTTGGGAGCTGAACCCAGGACCTTCCATGTGGGAGGGAGGCACTCAATGGCTTGAGCCATCTCCGTTCCCGCTTGTAGTGCCTCTCATTGTGTTTGTTGTATCTATTCGTTGTGCCATCTTGTCGCGTCAGCTCGCCACACCAGCCCATTGCATCAGCTTGCTGTCTTGCTTGTCTTCCTTAGGAGGCACTGGGAACTGAACCCAGGACCTCCCACATGGTAGGCGGGTGCTTGAGCCACATCCGCTTCCCAACTCAGTGTTTTTGGCTTGAGCATCTGGTAGAATGGAATTGCCATCAGCCAAAGTAGGACATGTTAAGTATGAGTGGCCTGCTTGACATTGAGGTGGAGATGTGAGCAGGCACTTGGATAAACAAGCCTGGTAATTCAGTGATGAGGTCTGGGCTAGAGACATTCCAAAGGGCATCTCAGATGTGCTTTAAAACAGTGAGACGGATTGAGATTACCAAGTGAACAAGTAGAAGAAGATATCCAAATATTGAGTCCTGGGTTGTTTCATTTTTTTTTTTTTTCTTAGGTACTGGGGGTGGGATTGAACCCCAGACCTTGTATGTGGGAAGCTGGCACTCAGAACCACTGAGCCACATCAGTTCCTCTGAGTTGTTTTTTCCGTCTGTTTGCCGTTTGTTTGTTGTTTTTTTTAGGAGGCACCAGGAACCAAACCTGGGACAGCCCATTTGGGAAGCAGGCACTCAACTGCTTTGAGCCACATCCACTTCCCTCAATGTTTAGAGTTCAGAGAGATGAGGAAGAACTAGGCAAAAGGACTGAGAAGGCACAATAAGAGACAGAAAGGAGCAGAGTGGTGAAAAAAATGAGGAAAGTGTCCCAAGGGGGATGGTAATCAACTGTTAAATGCCGCTGACAGGTCAAGTAGGAGAAGACTGGGTAATTAATTATGGAGTTTAGTAAGGTGGAGGCTGATGATTTTTTAATTTATTTATCCCGCCCTTACAGCTTGTGCTTTCTGTGTGCATTTACTTTGCATTTTTCTGGGTCTGCTTGTCTCCCTTGGTTGTGTCATCTTGCTGCACCGGCTCACCGTGCCACACGGGCCGGCTTGCCGTCACCAGGAGGCCCCAGGAACTGAACCTGGGGCCTCCCACATGGTAAACGGGAGCCCAACCAATTGAGCCACAGCCGCTTCCCAAGGCTGATGATTTTGACAAGTGCAGTCTGAGTGTTGGGGGTGAAATCCTAATTGGAGTGGAGTGAAGAATTGCAAGAGTGGAATTGGAAATATCAAGTGTAGACAATTCTTTATTATTATTATTACAAAAAGGATTCACTGAAGAGTTTCTTTAATGTGCCTTCTCTCTAAAATAAATACCTTTAATAGATATTTAATGTATTTTTTTTTTAAGATTTATTTATTTATTTATACCCCCTCTTCCACCCCCCATTGTTTGTGCTCGCTTTCTGCTCTCTGTGTCCGTTTGCTGTGTGCTCTCTGTGTCTGCTTGACTTCTCTTTAGGAGGCACTGGGAACTGAACCTGGAACCTCACATATGGGAGGGAGGTGCCCAATCACTTGAGTCACCTCAGCTCCCTGCTTTGTGTGTCTCTCATTGTCTTTCCTATTTGTGTGTCCTTGTTGCATCATCTTGTTGTATCAGCTCGCCACGCCTGCCCGTCGCGCCAGCTTGCTGTCTTGCTCGTCTTCTCCAGGAGGCACCAGGAACTGAACCCAGGACCTCCCATGTGGTAGGCAGGAGCTCAATAACTTGAGCCACATCCACTTCCCAGATCATTAACTTCTTAAAAAGAGAGGCTGAAGAGTAAGAAATTTAAAGCTGAAGTGGTAGGAGCCAGTGCATTTGCAGATAAATGAAAACTGAAAATAAAGCATATTTTATTATGATTATAGTTGGTATCCTTGTGCAGATCCTCTTTCTGGAAATCCCCTCTGTTGGGTCAGACAAGCACAGGTTCCCTAGTGACACAGCCTGTGTGTTCCTGAGGTGCTACTGCTGCTTAGCTGACTGGCTTAGAACAGAGGAAAGAGCCTGAGCTTAGAGGTCAGACAGACTCGGGTGAGAATTGCAGCTCTGCCCCTACCTATGGGCCTAAGCAAGTTGTGGGAGCTCTCAGGGCCTCACTTGGATCACATGGGGGAAATGATTCCTACTGTGTTGGGGTGCTGTGAAGATTTGATGCAATGTGTGTCAAGCACCTAACATGTTTATTATGCTTAATAGTGCTATAAATAACTATTAAAACTAATACATATGGTGCTTACCATATGCTGGGCGCTTTGCAGATATTAATTCATTTAATCCTGACAGTAATCCTGTGAGGCAGGTTCTATGTTATCTCCATTTTACAGATGAGGAAACTGAGGCACAGAGTGGTAGCTATTTCTAAAGTTGTTATTGGGAAGAGTAGACGGGGACATATATACATGAACAGTAAAGTACTAATTTATATGGAAAAAATTATATATTTAAAATATGGCAAAAGAATAATTTTTAAAGGAAACTTGTGTATGCATACGCGCACGTGTGCGTGCAAGTGTGTGTTTAGTTAATTTTTTAAATAAATGATTTGGAGAAACCCAGCAGGGAGTTACTGGCGCTAAACTAAAATAGAGCATAGACTTTGGAGTTAGATAGACCCATCTGTGTTTGGACCCTAGTCTGCCGTTTAATATCTATGTGATTTGGGAAAAGTTCCTTAAAATCCCTGAGCCCCTACAATTGTTAGATATGAAGGGTGATACTGCAGGAAAGGTAATTGTGATGTTTAAATAAGATGGTTTTTTAGAAAGTACCTGGCATAGTGCCTGGCATGCAGTTGGTGCTCAGTATTACTTCCTCTCCCTCACTCCCTTTTCCTCTGAAACTTAAGCATATAGGATGTGTTTAAATTGAGCTTACTCTCTGATACCTGACACATCTCACCTCATTTGCCAACGTAAGTGTATTAGAAATGCCACCATAAAACAAATCATAAATTGCTGTACAAAATATCTTCTTTGCACATTGTTCTGAATTTATTTCCCATCCTTTATCGTAGCCCCTTTTCCCTTCTCTGGAGTAGTCTCAAAAGGGACAGTTGAGGTAGTCTCCTGTCACTAATTAATTGCTAAAACCTGCCTGAAGAAACTAGGAGCGATCCAGCACTTCACTGAAATTCCTGCTCTGCAGATGACATAGCTAGGTTTAATGCAGGTCTTTTCAGCCTTTGCTTTTTCTGTGTGTGTATACATGCGCATGTGTGTGAATATAACATTTCACGTGTTATTCCTTCCTGTCCTTATCCAAAACCCTCAGCTACAACATGTTTGGACACCTGAAGTTCTGCATTACATTATTTGGAGGATATGTTTTATTGAAGGACCCGCTGTCAATTAACCAGGGTCTTGGCATTTTATGTACTTTGTTCGGCATTCTCGCCTATACCCATTTTAAACTCAGTGAACAAGAAGGAAGTGAAAGTAAATTGGTACAACGTCCTTAACCAGGTTTTTGTGGAGAAAAGGAATTTGCCCCAAGAAGATAAAAAAAATATTGTTCAGTGTGCAAATTACTTTCAAAGAAGCAAAAAAATATATATAGTACAAAATGCATTGAAGGATGGCTTGCAAGTAACACAAAGGAAATTTTATGCATAAACGTGACCTTCCTTTTAGAGTACCTTTTTTTAAAAAACTTAATTCTCTAAAACAAAAGTAGTTCTTGCTTCTTTTCAAAGATTATTGTATGAAGTCTATAGGATGGTTTGGTTATACTAAATGAAGTACATGAAAATTTAAGTTCTGTAATAATGACAAAGGGATTAGTATTACTCTACTACAAACTACAAATGTGGTTTTTAAAATATTCCTATTCTCCTAAGGAAAGGCACAAGAACTCCTCTACTTGCTGGTAGATGGTTTCCCAAGTGAGATGTTATAATTTTGGCCAAAGTGTTCAAGTCAGAATTTAAATCTAGTGTTTCTATTTTAGTAGGTTTCGTTGAACTTCCCAATTATTTATAGAAAGTAAAGTATAGTCGAGAAGATGACAAATAAAACAAAATCCAATTCCAGAAGTTGTTTTTCTGGTAGAACATTGATGTAAGAGGGGATATATTACAAAGAAAGTGTTTTTATAGATTTTTGTTTTTGAGCTTTCAGTGAACTCTGGAACCAAAGTATGGAGTTAAAAATCAAAATAATCCTATGTTTAAATGGCGCAAAGGCAAGCCTATAGATGAAACTGAACAGGCTTCTCACTATCCTGGCACTGCTTTCCCAGCCTCTTGAGCATTTCATATTGATAATTTCTTAATACCACCTCCTGCCATCACTTCCCAACTCTTTCCTTTGAGGAACCCATGGAGCTTTCCTTGGCATTTAGGGATTTGGAGTGAACTATGTCCAGCCTTTCTATGGTGGCTGAGGAAAAATCTTTTGCAGCAAGTCAGGGCAAGTACTATACAAACACTAAGCAGAAACTTGGTGAAATTACAAGTCAAGATTTGAAAGAGAAGTAGATGGTCAATATTTTACTAGTTCCATGAGTTTTTATAGGGGTGATTTTCAAAAGTTGAGGTATGGAGGGAATACATATGTGGTGATCTGGAGCTGTATATGCTCCAGAAAAATGTGTTCTAAACTTTAATACATTCCTGTGGGTGTAAACCCATTGTAAGTAGGACCTGGTGATGAGGCTACTCTAGTTAAAGTGTGGCCCACCTCAATCAAGATGGTTCTTAATCCTGTTACTGGAGTCTATTATAAGTAGAATGAAATTCAGACAAAGAAAGCCATGGGGAACATGCAGCTGAAGATCAACTGAATCCAAGAGAAGGAGAGACCAGAACAAGCCACCATATGCATTGCCATGTGCCAGGGAAGCCAGGACCCAGGATCACTGGCAGCCAGCCCCAGAACACCAGTCTTTGGGATGAAAGCATCACCTTGATGACACCTTCATTTGGACTTTCTCTTGGCCTCAAAACCATGAGCTAATAAATCCCCTTTGTTTAAACCAACCCATTGCATGATATTTGTTATAGCAGCCAAGGAAACTAAAACAACATGATTTCCACTTAAGGAAGTATAGTGCCACATATTTCATTGCAAAATGCATTTCTGCTTTCCAACTTCTTGACATTTGAGCATTAAAAATAGTTGATAATCTCTCCCAACAAATAGACTGAGACAGACCATCCTTCTTGTAATCTGTCTTTCCTAAATATTATTTTTAAACTTTAAGTGAGAAAACAGCTTTTAAAAGGACACAGGGCCATGTGTATAAAATATATCTTTTGGATTTTTTCCCGGCTTGCCTGAATGAAATACCTCACTGATAATCTATTTTGACAGAATTTCAATTTTTCAGTCAATCTGATGTATGATTAGTATGTGTGGTTTTCTGTTTTTGTTTTAAATACTCTTTGGTTCTTCTCAGTTTACAAAGATACAATTTTATTGTGTTAATAAGAAGTAAAAAAGAAATTTGCTTTACCAGATGAGCTTTGGGTATCATGCTTGTCTAAGAACATCCTCTGTGTATGTTTAAATAAACATAATTGTTTTGCAAAAACTGGAGAAAAGTACTTCAGCACAATGAGGATTATGTGACTTCTATGCACTGAGAACAGTGGAGTTGATTTGTGCCATGTACAAATAATTAACTGAATTTTCAAACTTGGGGCCATTTGGGGGTCCATAATAAATGACTGTCAAATAAATGTCAATAGGAATGCAGTAGGAAGGTTGGAGCCAGGACAAGGTGGGGCTACACACCTGTAAATGAATAAAAGGTGTACTGCTAAGAATCAGAGTCTGATGAGCATCTGTTGTCCTGAAGGTAATTATCCCATTGAAAAGAAAATTCCTGCGGAAAATGCACCAGATGACCAGGACCAACAACAGAGACAAACCAGAAATGAAGTGCTGATGAAGAAAACATGCTGTCCTTTTGGTACTGATATAACTGGACTTATTTTTTATTCTATATTAAATGACTGAACTTCAGTTTTTATCTGTTACAAATAAAATCACTGTTTTAAACTTTGCTATTTTAAACCTGATGTCATTTTCTTATTATTATTATTTAAAAGCACACCATTAATCAAGCATTTCACATTCTCTTCATTAGTAAAATTGTTGGGTGAGTGAATATATGGAATGGTTAAAGATGAAAGTCTGATTAAAAGAATGGAGACCAGATTTATTAAATATATTGTTTTGCTTCTGTTTCTATTCAAATTTAAAATGGATTATACCTGCTAGCATCAAGAATACGATGAAAATTTCATTCATTTAACAAAGATTTATTGAGCTAGGCACTGTATGCAAAGACATATCCTTGTGATTTGTTCCCTATGGTCATCAGATAATTCTGGCTAGCAGAAAATATAGACATTAATTTAACAAACAAAAATGAAGTGAGTTCATATTTACAAACTTAGGTAGGCATTGAGAGGGAGCACGTAACAAAGGAATCTGGCCCAGGCTTGACACTTGAGAAAGGCATCCATGAGGAAAGGATGACTGAGTCAAAAACTGAAAGGTAAATAGAAGTTGACTAGGCAAAGGGAGGGCATTGCATTCTGGAATAGCACATACAGACTTGTTGCTTGGAAGGATCATGATGAGTTTAAGGAACTGCAAAAAAGGATAGAACATAGAGACCAGATTTTTGGGGTGGGGGTGCAGAATATGGTGTGAGCTGAGATGGGCAAGGTAGGCAAGTCTCAATCCATAGGCTTCGTAGGCTGTGTTAAGAACCTTCACGTTTATTCTAATAAGAGGAAAGGGGATCTGTTAAGGGTTTAAGCAAGGGATGGCCATGGTCAACTCCTTTGTTTTGAAACAAACGAAGGAGAACCAGAGAGATTCTCAGAGACCAGTTGGGAGACTATTACAGTGAGAGATGATGGCAGCTTGGAAGGGTGGTGGTGGTGAGATGATAGAAGTGGATAGAGTCAGGAGAGATTTGTAGAGTCACCTGGACTTAAAGTGGAATGCAGGTGGAGGGACAAGGGAGGGGGGCTCAAATCATGAATCCCACTTAGGTGTCTGATTTACACAGCTTGATAGAATGGAGCTTTTTCCCTGAGATAGGAAACAAGAAGTGGACTGGTTTGGGAGTGAGGTGGGGAGGAGGAAGCCTGTGAGTTCATATTATAGCTATCTTGATTTTGAGGAATCTGAAACATTCAATTAAAGATGTTGATCAAATGATAAATACGCAGGTCTAGAACCCATGACATTTTTTAGTTGGAGTGTGGTAGTACACCTGATAAAGATCAAATCATAGACAAGAGTGAACTTGCCTAGGAAGGTAAAGGAAAAAGACAGTCTACAACTGAGCCCTGACGAATTCTGGTATATTCTGGTTGAGTAGAGGAAGATAATTCTGCAAAGAAAACTGAGAAGGAACAAACAGGAAAACTAGGACACTGATATAATGGGAGAGAGGGTGGACAAATGTGCCAATACAGCTGACAGGTCAAGTTAGACAAGGACAGAAAAATAACCATTGGATGTATTGACAGATTCGTTGTTGACCTTAGTAAGGGCTCTTTCAGTGGAGTAATGGAAGCAAAAATTAGGTTGAAGTGGGCTGAGAAGTCAGTGTATGAGGGATGAGGATATGGAATCCCAGAATGTAGATAATTCTGTTGCATTGAATGTTGCTTGATAAGAGCTGGGGCCTTTTTTGTGTGAGTCAAAGATTGTTATTGTAATGGTAATTAATTATTACAGAATTAAAATTGTAAAGCACCAAATATACTATGTATCTCTGCAACAAGTGCAGGTACTTTTGTAAGACAGAAAATCTTTTGCGCTGAAAGTTTTATTTTGGCACAAATTACAAGATCATTCTTAAATATATTCTTGAAATGTGGGTTGCTATTAATAAACTCTACAGTTACTTTTGCCAAGTGCCAGGATACTTTGAAAAAATAATCCTACAAGTATACCAAGGGTTGGTCAGTTATGCATAAACTTGTTTCTTTCTTGCTAAAGTTAAAAAAAAAGAAATTTTTTTAAAAAGCCAAGAAAATAAGAAAATGGTCAGTCCCAATCTGGGAACTAGTGTGGCACAGTGGAACAAGTTTAGTCTGGATGTCAGAATCCTAACTTCCAGTCCACATTCCACTAATACCTAATATAGCCTTTGTCCTTGAGCAAGTTGCTTGATTCAGTACTCAGTTTTTTTCATCAGTAAAATGAGGTCTTCAATCCAGATGATTTCCAAGGGGCCTTTTAGCTCCAAAATCACCTGATTCTGCTTTTCCAGAGTAAAATTATTATAATTTATCATTTGCTTATATTAAGAGCAGAGCTGATTAAATTAATCAGAAAGATTTTGTTTGACTCTAATAAGTACTGTTTTCTTGTTCATGTGCATTTCTTTGCACCTAGATTCTGCTTTTGAAAAGTATGTGCAATATATATGATTTATTTTGATATATCAGGGTGTGTAAAGCAGCCAATTCAACAAATTATTTATGTCTATTTGGGGATTTTTTGCTAAATTTTTTAATTTGGAAAATAGCACATGACCCAAACCATAAAAATTCAGATTTTTCTATTTAACTAAAAATATCTTATAAATACTATGTGTGTCACAATAACAAGCATGCATATTTATTTAACCAGCGACTATGCCTTTCTAAATTTTGAATTTAGATAATCCCATAAATAATCCCATAAGGGATTATTTTTTTCTATTGAAATCAGATGGTCTATATCAACCAAATGTCTTCACTTTTTCCTGTTTTTCTTACACTCCCCCAAAAGTTGGTTTCCTGTTTTCTCAATTCCCCTTTTTTCAATTTAAATTTAGTCAGAACCAACAGTTTGGTGCAGGAGAGTAATGGGTGGGCTTTAACCCGGGTGGGTAGGAGGCTCAAAACCAGTTAGTCTATTGGCGAGATCTACTGGGGCCTCCAAGACTGGGATGTCCTAAATGATCAGACTCTCCAGATCTTTCTCTGGCTGAAGTTTAGAAGCAAGATTAACCTTTTAGGACTGTGGTTCTTGGAGAACTATGGAGTGGCTTATTGGCCATATTTGTTAGGTTTTTTCATAGAATTTAACAAAAAATTATTCAGAAAAAAAAAAGACAAGTATCCTGTGAAAGACAGTTGGTTTCCAAGACAAACACCCATTCCTATTCTGGCTCACCTCCATTCTAGAGGCTAAAAATGCTAAATGCTCTTTTTGCCAGCTTGCCTCACAGTTAGGAGTGGTTGACATTTCACCAGTGAAACATAGTTGGAAGTCTGCTGAGGGTTTCTGGGAAGCTTTTGCTTTCCTAATAAAAGGGATAGATAGCTTCGGTTTCCTAATAAAAAGAGTAGGTACTACCCATTCCTGCCTTCTACCAGCCTTGTACATGGCTTTGATGTCTAGAGTTGTGCTAGTTACCTTACGACTGTAAAGGGAAGTGAAGAGAACCACCTGAACCTGTTGAGCTACTAAAATAGTGCCAGCAGTTGCCTTCCTCCAGGCTTCTTGTTATAGGTGAAAAGTAAACCCCTATTTGTGTGAGCCTTTTAAAATTGTTACTTGAAGCTGCAAACATGCCAGCGAACATTTGGCAGGTAAAAAGGGACAAGAATGGAGGCCTTGTGCTACCTGTTGGACTTTAAAACCCAAGGAAGCAACAAGTAAATGTAGCCAGTTTAAAACAGAAATAAACTTGTGGCTGGCCTGGCTCCGGCCGGCCTTCCATTCTATAAAGCACCAAACCTTTGAGGGACTGGGGAGTGTGGGGAGGTTGGGCATGCATGGGGAAGAAGGAGTAGGCTGGTGATTACAGAGACATATGAATTGATGGATGGAGTCCACTGGCCAAACTAGGCACTGAGGAGGGGTGAGTGAGCCAGTTCCAACCAGGAACAGACTTTCCAACCAAGTGGCCTCCCACTTGGCCTATCTTGCCCTCCACCAGCCTTTTCATGCTCCCTGACTTTGGTTATTGGGCTAACTCCCAATGCTAGACCAATTACTCAATATTCCCCTTGTCCCAACCACAGCCTTATACCTATTTAGTCACTATCTCAATCCCAGTGGTTCTCCCAGTTCTGCTTTAAGTCATACTGGTAGATAAAATGAAGCACTATCATCCGTGACTGTAAAGTCATGTTTAAGTCCTGGAACTGGTTATTACTGTGAAAGTTCTACAGATATTCAGCTAGAGGACCTAGGAAAAACTTACCCTGACAATGTCCCAGACTTCCATAAAACCATTGGGGGAGCGGATGTAGCACAGTGGTTGAGTGCCTGCCTCCCACGTACAAGGTCCTGAGTTCAATCCTTGATACCTCCTAAAAAACAACAAAATAACATAGGAAGGTAGAGCTGCTAGGGGGCCTCCCAGAGCCCACATGCCACAGAATTGTGGGTGTCGGTGAGAACCTGGGTAATGGGAGGAAATATCTGCTTATTGTCATGGAGTGATTGGAAGGAGGAGGACTCTTCAGCTGAACACAGGAGCAGGCTTCTGAAATCACATCATGAGGACATCCAGTGCTTGCACTCCAATGGCAATGCTCAGGTATGCCAAGCCTATGAATTCCTTAAACCTTCTAAAAGCTCAATGCTGTTCTGAAACTCAGGGATTTTGTCAAGGAAACTGAACTATAACCTGTGTCCCACACTGCATATGTGGCTCCGGAGAAGTATGAGAAGTCCTGTGACATGGGTCCTTTGGTGTCGTCATGTTCTCTCCCTTTCTAACCCAATCTTGGCCTCACCCTCTTTCCCAGTATGACAATACACATCCAAGGGGGACAGTCTGAATTTCCCCACCCCAAAAAGTCAGAGAAATCAGAGGAAGTCAAGGTGTTTATTTGGAACCTGCCAGAAATGGAGTTCACTCAAAGAATGGCCATCACACTGTTTATGACCCGCTCCCAGATCATTCCGGGATAAAAGGCCTCTAAACAGTGCCATTCAAGGTATGTTTAGAGGTATGGACCAGAGCCGGTCTGTGAACAGCTTGTTTCCTGTTCAAACAAGTACAGAATTTGAGAGTAAGTGTTGAGAAAATTTTCTAGCAGTTTGACATTACTGTGACAGCCAAGCATTTCATTTAGTATTTGACAAAAGTATCACTTCTGCAGTGGATTAAAAGTAAAACAAACAAACAAACAGAAAAAAACCTCAACCTCCATAGCTTGTTTGAGAAGAACGGCTTCCACCCATGGGGAGGATAGGAAGAAAGTGGCCAGGACTTTGGCCACAAGATAAATTGATTATGAGGAGCTCTGTGGTTGACTCAGCCTGGCCCTTCTGGTTGCTTGGTTTAAAGTAGATCTTATGGGGAAGCGGGTGTGGCTCAGTGGATAGAGCCCCCGTTTACCATATGGGAGGCCCGGGTTCGCGTCCCGAGGCCTCCTTGTGAGGGCACGCCGGCCTGAGCGGCGTGGTGGGCTGATGCAGCAACCTCACGGCAGGAAGCGGGTGTGGCGCAATGGATAGAGCACCTGTTTACCATATGAGAGGCCCCGGCCGGCGCCTCCTCGTGAGGGCAGACCGGCTCGCGCGGCGTGGTGGGCTGATGCAGCAAGACCTCACAGCAAGGGGGAGATAAGCAGACACAGAGAAGACACGCAGCGAATGGACACAGCAGCACAAGCAGCAAGGGGGGGATAAATAAATAAATCTTTAAAAAATATATATATATATATAAGATTTGTGATAGCAATATAAACTTATATCACTTTAGGGATAAATACAATGTATATGATACTTGGATAAAAAATTAATCATTATCGTAAATTTGACTAAGAATTTGTAATGAGGGATATCTATAATATTGCCACTTGTCAATTAATTCTGGATGTTTTCATGTTGAAAATTCTCTGGGTGAACAAGGATTCTGTACAAAAGGAGAAAAGCAAGATCCTTTAAAGTATTAGTGTAATTAGACTTATTTTGCTGAATAAAACCATTGCAGCTACAGTGATAACAGGATTGTTTCTACACTTTGGCTTATAGCCCATAATCATGCTGCTTTGCAAATAATAAACAAAACTGCAAAAACATTTCTTTAATTAATATGTTTACTTAAATGGTTTCCTTTTGAATTCTCTTTCTCCTCTTAGCCCCTAGCTTTCAATATCCAGCAAACCGCCATCCTGACCTCTATTCTTTCTTTAAGCTCTTAGAAGCCCCATGAGAACAAAAAAAAACCCTTGTCTGTCCCCAGTGGCTAAAACAGGGTTAAGCACATTATTAGACATTAAATAAATGAATTCATTGGCTTTAACTATCATCTCTAAGATGATTCTCAAAACCACATTTTCAGTTTTGTGCTCCTGTCCTACACCTCTAACTATCCATTTTTTCTTTTCATCTGTACCCAGTCATCCTGGGTTAAATACACCTTGTTCAACATTGAACATCTATCAATGCTCCCTCCAAAATCTCAAGTCTCACTGATGTAGTCATTTGTCTATCACCCACATTTAATTGCCTCAGTCTCATCTTCGATTTATTGGTCTTTTTAGCTTCCAGGTGCATGTACTTCAACAGACATTTAATAAGTACTGAGTACTGTCCTGAGTGCAACCACGTTCATGATCTCCTTAGTCAAAGCATTCTGTTAATTTTACCTTTTAAAGTTCTGTCTTCCTCTGCATTACCCCTAATATTACACTGGTGCAACAGTTTTCAAATGATCTCAGGACCCCTCTTAACAATTATTGAGGACCCCAAAGGCTTTTGTTTTGTGGGTTACATCTACCGATATTTACCAAGTTAGAATTTAAAACTGAGGAAATTTAGAAATATGTATTAGTTCATTTAAAAACAAAAGTAATAGCCCTTTGCATGTTAACATAAATGACATTCCAAAACCAAAGAAGAAACTAGTGAGACGAACAGTGTTGTTTTGCATTTTTGCAAATCTCTTTAATGTCTGGCATAATAAAGAACTGGATTCTCATATCTCTTGCTGCATTCAATCTGTTGCCATATGTTGTTTTGGTTGAAATATATAAAGAAAATCCAGTTTCACACAGATATGTACTTGGAAAAGGGAAGAAGATTTTAATAGCTTTTCCAGATAATTGTGCACATTTTTATTTGATGCTACACCAAAACTCAATAAGTGGTAGTTCCTTAAAGATTAGTTGCAGTGTGAAATCTGAAATCATATCAACTAACTTTTTTTTTCTTTTTTAGTTAGGCCAGTAAAAAGAATTTATTTGGAAAATGGGGGAAGAACAGAGCTTGCTGAAAAATGGGAAAGAAAGACAGAAATACACACCAAGATTTGGTGCGGGCTCCTCTAGGCAGAGAGAGCAAGCTCTGTCTCATGTGGTTACCTTTTAAACTCTTAATTATTCCACCCCCTTGCTAATGATAAGAGGATGGACCCCAGCGGTTAATAGTTACCCCACCTATGGTGGGGGCCAATGGTGAGGCCTTTTATCAATTAACTTTTGGTAGGCTGGTATATTAAAATCCATTGTTCTATCTTATGCTTTGAATGGATCTTTTACCCATGCATGACTTTGTGACATGCCTTTGGTATTTGGAAGATATTTGGAAGATATTGATTCACTGAATTATGCGTATCTTCCAAATTTCCTTACATTTCATTATACAGTATCAAAACAAAAACATATATTAATATCACCACTAATTTCATTAAAAAGTCTTTAAGTATTGGAAAAGTGTCAAGTTCATAGGGGCAAATACAAGGTTTCCAAACTTCTAATTTTTACTTAAAGCTTGTATTTTATTATTGGCAACAAATACCATCAGTTGTATTCCTTAAGGTGACATTCCCTTGACATGTCTGCCAAGTACCCAAGTCTGAATAATCATAGCCTATCGTCCTTTCAAGTAAAAATGGAAAAATCAGTTACTTCAGCTCACTACATACTCACAAGCGTGCTTTTTCTTGAAACAACCAGTGTGCTTCACTATGCAACAGAGATGCTTGGTGAGCACATCCCATTTTACCTCACAGAATACTAAAAAGGTGCATACTCAAGGTCAAAATTGAGTACAATTAACAATTTTTACTGCTTCTTCAAGACATTCTTAAGTGAATCTTAAGTGAAATTGGCTTATTAAAAAAATTGTGAGTGCATAGTGGCAAAGAATAATACAACGACTGCTAGTACAGCTTGTGCCACAGCCTTGATTCATACGAGTTTCACACACCGTTATTTTTGCACCATCAATGCAACACAGTGAAAAAGGCAAATAAAGTCTGACTACTATTATGAAGAGTTTTGAACTCACAAGTCCTTTGCAGGGTGTCTGTGGAGACACCTTCAGAACCACTGCCCTAGGCTTTTAGAATGTCATAGCAAACAAGACAAGGTCCCTGACCCGTGAAGCTTAAGTTCTGGTGAAGGAAGACAGTCTCCAAGTAGAGACGTAAAGGAGATAACTTCAGAGCATGATCAATCTGGGGCAGGGAATAAACAAGGGGCTTGTGATAGTAACTAGGGATGGGGAGCTGCTTTAGAGAAGGCTCCTTGGCAGAGGTGACATCTGAGCCAAGAGCTCAAGGATGAAAGGGACTTCCCCCTGCATAAAGCTGGGGAAGAAGCTTCTAGGAAGAGGACCCAGCAAAGGGGAAAGCCTGAGGCAGGAAAGAGGTTGGCATTTGAGAGAGGCAAAAGGAGGACAGTCAGGCCTGAATAATGGCAGTAATTTTTTATGACCCTTAAAACTCCTGTGTGGGGAATTCGATGTCGTTTTCATGAAAAATGATAATAACAGGTATAAGTTCATTTTATCCTTGCAACAACCTTATTATCATCTTCAATTTCAGGATGAGGAAACCAAGGTGCGTAGAGACTAAGTGAATTGGTGTCAGAGCTAGAACACCAAGGCAGCTGGGCCCCAGAACCCACACTCATAATCTCTAAAGTCTTTTTTTTTTTTTTTTTTTTCCAGTTAGGCCAGTAAAAAGAATTTATTTGGGAAATGGGGGAAAGAACAGAGCTTGCTGAGAAATGAGAGAGAAAGACAGAAATACACACCAAGACTTGATGTGGGCCCCTCTAGGCAGAGAGAGCTAAAGCCTTTTTCTGAGGGGGGAAAAAATCGCTCAGTAGATAAAATCGTCCTTATTAGTGCATATAAAAGCATTTTGGTGTGAGATATATATATTTCTCTCCTTTTGGGTCGGGAGACGTGGAAACTATCAAAGCCACTCTGACACCTTATTGGAATCTATCACTTGAAGGAAAGACCGTGGCCATAAGCTCAGGAGATCCTTAGAATAATTCCTCTGAAAAGTTCCTTTCTCAACTGCTGCACTGATTCTTTTTGAAGCTTCTTGTCTTTTTCTAAATGAGATTTAGAAAAAGAGCAATGAGCTGTGAAACTGCACAGCCCACTCTGACCAGTTCCTCCATATAGGTTGGTCATTGAATGACTCTTCTAACTTCTGTGGTGGTCCAATGAGGAGATTTCAAAAGCATAATGCCTTACTGCCAAACCTACATGGAGCAAAGGTTGTAACTCCTTCTCTTATGAGCAAACCTCACCTGAGACCATAGGGGTCAGGAGGCAGTCTTCCCACCGAACCATGCAAAAATAGCAACTGTGTCACATTCTTGAGATGCTGCACATACCATCTCTTCTATCTTATCTTTGTGGAATCTTTTCCACTTTGCTTCCTCTCTGGCCCTCCCCTGCCCTAATCCTCAAGCACTGAGTGAACAGTTTAATCTAGCTCAAAAAGTTACCATCTGGGAGCAGATGTAGCTCAAGTGGTTGAGCATCTGCTTCCCATGTGTGAGGTCCCAGTTCAATCCCTGGTACCTCCTAAAAACAAACAAAAATGAAAAAACCAACTCTCATTGGGGAGTGGCTTTAGCTCAGTGTTTGAGTACTTGCTTCCCATGTATGAGGTACTGGGTTCAATCCCTGGTACCTCCTTAAAAAAAAAAGTCACTATCACTTAAAGGAAGTTTTACTCCTGGGTTGTAGGCATTCTGTTATCTGCATTGCAAGGGAACCCTGTTCCTTAACTGAGACTAAACCCAGTCCAGGATTTAGGCAATGTACCACACCCTTCATAATAGTGGGCTTCTGCTTACCAAGGGCCCCTGCTGTGAGCTTCTGGAAATTATATGGTTAAATCAACAAATGGACATATGTCCTTTCACTTTTTTTCTTTAGGAAGTTCTGAGGATTGAACCCAGGACCTCGTACATGGTAAGCAGGCATTCAACCACTCAAGTCAACAACTTGAGCTACATCTGCTCCCTCCTATCACTCTTTTTTTTTTTTTTTTTTTAATTTATTTATTCCGCCACCACCATTCCCCTTGTTGTTTTTGCACTTGCTGTCTGTTCTCTGCATCAATTGCTGTGTGTTCTTTCTGTGTCTGCTTGTCTTTTCCTTAGGCAGGACTGGGAACTGATCTTGGGACCTTCCAGAGTGGGAGAGAGGTGCTCAATCTCTTGTGCCAGCTCAGCTTCCTGGTCTGTTGTGTCTCTTATTGTCTCTCCTCTATGTCTTTTTTTGTTGCATCATCTTGCTGCACCAGCTCTCTGCGCGGGTCAGCCCTCCTGTGTGGGCCAGCACTTTGCTTGGGCCAGCTCGCCATGCGGGCCAGCTTGCCTTCAACAGGAGGCCCCGGGAATCGAACCCTGGATCTCCTATATGATAGACGGAAGCCCAATCACTTGAGCCACATCCGCTTTACCCTTCTATCACTCTTGATAATAAAGAAGATATATGCTTGACCAATATTCTACCTCTAACCTTTGTAGTACTTACTGAACTGTAAGCTCCAGGAGAGCAGGGTTTTGCCTGTTTCTCCTCACTTTTGTATCCCCAACACCCAGGATCCGGAACAACGAATGCCTAGCTTGTGTTCAGTGATTATTTGTTGAATGACTGGATGATTAAATAGGTGGTTTAACTGGACACATGAAAATAGACATTTGAGAATAGAGAAAAACTTATTCATTCATTTGGTCTTTTATTCACTATTTCACAAATATTTCTTGAGCATTGATCATACCAGACACTGACATTCCATTAGATCTTTTTTTGACTTTTATTTTATTTTTTTGTTTCTTTTTTCTTTTGTTTTCTTTCTCTTTTTTCTTTCTTTTAGCTTTTTATTACTTTTATTATTTTTATTATTGTGTGTTTTTTAATTTATTTTTGCCATTCTTTTGTTATTTTTGTCTTTTTTTTTTTGTATTTTATTTCATTTTTTATTTTTATTTTTTTCCCATTAGATCTTAAGAATACAAAGTCAGTGGGTGAAGCAATCTTACCAGGGATTTTTCCCGATTGATGCGAACAGTCCTTTCTTTAGTCTGTAGCATGAGTTACACGTCCCCTGAATGCACCACACTGTACTACACCCAGAAAAGTGAAAAGAAACAGAGGACCGTTCCTTTCATGCCAGAGCTCTAAATCTAAAGGCCAAAGAACACAGCTATATACAAATTTTTTTAAAGCAATGACATATGTATGAGCAAGAAAATATTAACATACCACAAACTGTAGCAAAATGTCGCAGCTCCCTAATTGAGTGACCACTAATCATGATGACTCCGTCAGAGTTTTGGAAGGCCTGGGAAGCTCTCCCACTCTCTCTTTGCTTGGACAATGCCCCTGAGGCAGATCTCAGGGAGGCTACATCGAGATCTGTGTTCTGATTCCCTTAGTCTCTCTTTTAAGAATCCAGTTATTTTCTTTCTAGCTTCTTATCACCATTTGCAATTACATTTCTTTATTTGTGTCTTGTGTTTCTCCTTCAATAGCCTGCAACCTCCAAAGAGGCAGCGACTATGTATGTTTTGATCAGGCTATTATCCAAATGTATTGCACTGTGCCAATAAATGAATTTGTTAAATATTTTCCTGCTTAAACTATTTCACTACCCAACCTTGAGGTTTGTAGTTGTAATTCAGTAGCCTGATTGGTGGCGTCTTCCCGACATGACTGGTCACACTGGTTTATCTTTCCACACTGAGCTAAATGACTGTTTTCATCTGTGCTGAGCAAAGCTCTGGTCTGGACTCCAATTTGCTTTTTTAAAAAAAGAATATAATTTACTTTAAAAAATTATTAATTTTTGTTTATATTGTTATATGCTATATTTAGATTTATACCTTCAAATAACTTAAAAAGTGACAAGTACCCTTTCAAATTAAGGGGATGAGAGATTTGAAACATTTAGACTTAACGCAGAATTTCAAAGCAGATGACGGCCCCAAGCTTGACAACAAAACCACGCTTGACTGTGTCATTTTCTGGTCGTTAGGTGGAGCCACTTCTACCGTTGGTTTTTGAAACCTAGTCCTATTTATAGAGAAACTTCCTCTTTGGTTATCTCAAAACCAAAACCTATTATAAGATTTAACATTAAATTTTAACTCAGTGAATTCCCTTAAGTAAGAAAGAACATGAGAAGAAGATATAAAATGCATAGTCAATGCATACATGTTATAACATTTAGAAATGCTGCTTATTAGAATTTGAATTCATTTTCAGATTTTTCAGAGAGGTTTGAAGGGCCCTGCTGTGTTCATTAACAACACCATGATGTGTTAGAAAAACTAGGGAAGTAACTGTTTAAAAGGAAGGGATGGCTAACGTAGGAAGGTTAGGGCACTAAAGTCCTGGTGTCTTAGCAAGTTGTAACTCATGGGTTTTCCCTTTAAAAAAAGAAAAAGGATGATTTCTCATTTTGGTCCCAGTAATTATTCCGCAGCCTATAATTTTGCTTGTGCTTTTATTTCCTCCTTTAATGACAAAGGAAACTGCTGATGCTAAATATTTGAACCCAAAACATCAGACAGGACAACTACACAAGAAAATGGACAAGCACAGACAGGGAGGCTGGGCTCTGTCTCTGTCCCTCATTATTTTCTTTCTCAATCTTCTCCTTTTCTTCTTCATTTCCTTCCACATTATGTTATTTTTTCCTACCCTTTTCCACCACTGTTCTTTCCTCCCATCACATCTCTACCTTAAATCTACCAGTTAAAGCATCAATGATCACTTTTACTTGGACTCAGGAATATTAATACAAATAAACAGCACCCAGGTGGCCATTGCAACGTAATATAAAGTGAATTCCTTTTTCTATACACTTAACATAAAGATCTTTGCAACTGGTTAAAATAGTTACAAAATGAAAAATTAAATGGAAATTCTAACATTTAAATTAGCTACCATCTTGTTTTAATTTTAATAGAGACATAAATCCATATCCTTCCAAATCTAATGTAGCCAAGGTACTGGAAAACAAGCACTCTCATACATTGATCACAGGACTGTAAATTGGCATGGCCTGTCCAGAAAGCATTTTTGGCAAAAGCCGCAAAAATGCTCATGCCCTTTGACCCAGAGACTCCATTAGCAGGAGTTTAACTTAAGAAAGAAAGCATGATTTTGGTACAGGGAATTTTATCTCAGCATTACTGCTAATAGGAAAAATTGGAAAGCACCTAAATGGCCAGCAGTTCTTGGTCAATTTATCTGTGTGGCTCTCCAGCCCCCTGCGAAGGCTTGGTGTTTTCACTTGGCACTTGGCGCCTGAAGCTCAGCTGCCTGGACGGGGCTCTGGAGGACATGGACCTTTACAGGTGACGACTGCCGGTCCTCTGAGCACAAACAGCTTGGTTTCCGCACTATGAACTTCCAACCACTTTCAGTTACAACCCTCTCCACCTTCTACTCTGGTTAAATCTAAGAACTATGACTTTTAAATTTTTTAATTGTATCCCCCAGAGCTTAGCATCATGGTTAATAGGCCACTTAGCAAATTTCTGTTGAAGGAATCAGACATTGGCAATCTGCCTCCAATAAGATTAGTTCTTCTTCAAGCTATAGTCCTATATGTCAGGGAGGCGTAAGCCATCTTGGGTCTCTGCCTTCTTGCTGGGTCTGATATAAACAGAGACACACAGAGACAGAGGGAAAGGAAGCTGCCATTTTTGACCCTGCTATGTGAGAGAGGACACGAGGATCGTGAGCAGCCAAAGCTTAAGCACAAAGCCCCTAAGAGGCTGGGCCCACAGACAAGCCCCGCCATATGCCTGATCGCCACATGACAGGACGCCAGGATCACCAGTACCTGACTTTGGTGAGAAAGTACCTCTGATGGTGCCTTGATTTGGATACTTCATGGCCTCAGAACTGCAAGGTTTTCCCCTAATAAAATTCCCATTGTAAAAGCCAACCCATTTCTGGTACTTTGCATCGGCAGCCCTGTGGCAAACTAAGACACCATCCTTTCACCATCGACCTACTTGTATCTTTGACTTTAAGGTGAGTCTCTTGCAAACAGCATATAGTTATTTAAGGAAATGCTTTTTTATATATATATTCTACCAATCTCTGCGTTTTGACTAGAGAGAAAGAAATCCATTTACATTTAAAGTCACTACTGATAATATAGCACTTTCTTCTGCCATTTTGCTATTTAGCCTTTGTAAGTTGTATACCTTTTTTGTCCCTCACTTCCATTAAAGCCTA
>JAQZBX010007729.1:35728-49876 GCA_029593785.1 Cabassous unicinctus | reverse complement strand
TTCTAAGGAGGAACATCAGCCAGAGAGAGGTGATGGATGTGCTGGTGGAGGGTAGTTTAGGGATATGGGCTCTGCAGCCAGACTGCTGGCTCTGCCCTCCACTAGCACTAAAACTTGGAAAAATTACTTCACCACCCAGGCCTGCCCTTCACCCTTGACACCCAGATTATAGGGATTAAGCAAGTTATTATCCATAATACTCCTTAAACAATCCCTGGCACAGAAGAATCAGCAAATAGATGTTGGGTTAATAACAAAAAGATGTACTAAGAGGAAATGTAAAAACAAGCTGGATGGTAAGGCTGATGTACTGCTAGGAATAAGTGCCAATTATGCCATTCGTTGTGTGTTTCTCTTCACCATCTATGTTTTACAATTTGTAGCACAGCTAATGAATTCCACATTCGCAGCCACCTACCTTTGTTCTGGGCCCCACTCTACTTCTTAGCTCTGGTTACTCGTTCTACAAATGTTTCTCTAGGTCCCAAGGGACCAGACAGTGTGGAGACAGACATGAAATGTACTAACTGGGAGAAGGAAGAAAGAACTAATATTTACCAAAAGTCTCTTACCTGCCAATTGCTTTATATGTTATCTCAGTTCTTACAATAATCCTGTGAAGTAAATATTACAACCTTCTTAATGCTAAGAGTTCAGTAGCTTGTGTGGGAAACTCAAACCAGACCTTGCATCAATGTTCACACTGTTTTTGCTATAGTAGGAGTTTTCAGAATGTGTCCTGTGGAGCTTAAGATTTGGGAAAGTGATGATAAGGTTCTTGCAAGCAGAGATCTGGTCTGTCTTTATGTCGAAATCAATAGGGCCCAGAACAGCGGCCAGTACAGAAGAGGCACCCCTTAGTTATCTATTAAATGAATCCATGAATAAATGAATGAATGCATACTTGAGACCTTCATTCTTCACCCATTTCAATCAGAACAACTCCAATTTCACCTGCTTTATCCTTTGAGGTTCTAGAGACAAACACATGTGAAAAAGAAAAGTTCTGCTAAAAATGCAGAGCCACTGCAGTGCACACCACTGCCTCCCAAAGAATACATATCACTGACAGCCGCCCTCTTCTTACTGTGACATTTGCAGCAAAACTCAACAAATGACTTAGCATCATTGCTGTCCTACTGAGAGGGGGTGTCCCCTCTAGGCCCGAGTTGAGGCCCCCATACATCTAGCAAGTTGAAGCCCTTGAGGCCATGCTTCAGGAATCCAGAATCTCCAACTGCACAGATCCTTTTCCCAGCTTTTTTTCCTAAAAGCACACACCCCTAGGCAAGCTCTTTGTTGGGGGACTAAGAGGTTTTGTAACTGAGCTGAGCATTTGGGCTAAGATGACCACATGCATGTGTCTGAGGCCATTTACAGATGGGGCAGAGCTAGGTGGGGAGAAAAGGATTGGGGCTGGAGACCTTCATTTGTACTCTTGCTCCAGGCCTCACAAATATTACGGCCACCTCACTGGTCCCCTTTAACAGAAAAATAGGTAATACAAGGAGTGGGGCAGATTTTCTCTTTTCCCCCATCTGCAGAGATGATGAGGCACTAAAGGAACTGAGTTTTGGTGGCTGTGGTGATTGGCAGGATGTGGACAGGAAGATCTTCTTGACAATGTAGTAGTAACTCAGATGGTCAGAAACCTGGGTTTGAAGCCCAGGACCGTGGGCCAAGTCCGAGGCTGATGATGAGCATGCGTGATCCCTCGTAGACCCGTTGTAATCCTTCTTTGTTGTTGGAAGTTGAGGGAAAGGTATGTTCTGAAATAAAAAGGGCTGACATAAGTAGGCTTGCAGGTGAGCATTAATTAACCAGTAAATTTTATTTAATGATGTTAATGTGGCCACAATGGTCCATACAGGCTGATGAAACCTGAGGATATTCAGATCCGGTTAAAGTTTATTCTGACACTCTTAGCTTAATGTAGCACCAATAGTTCAGCATCTCTACCCATCAGAGTGTACATTGCTAAAATCCAGCCCTTTTTGCAGTAATTTCCTCGAAGTATCCTTTGTAATTCTTTGGATGAGGCTTTCTAAAAATGTATTCTATTAGAGAGTCCCAAATTTGTAATTTCCTTCTAATGAGGCCTGTTAATTTGATGACAGCAATATGAAATAAAAACACTACCCCCTGTTGGTGTGAGTAGAGTACTTATCATGAGATGGATCCAAGGGGCCAGAGAGTTGCCAGACATGTTAAAGAAACCACTGTCCCTGACCAAAGAAGGACTTATGATTTCAGTCCCAAAGGAAGAGACTCACAAAAATTCTTAAGAAAGAAAGAAATGGCAATGGTGAAATCAAAGCAACCCAGATGGCCTATAAAGAGGTTAATTATGGAGAAGACCCAGAAGCAACTCTTAAGTTTTCTCCCCAGTTGCGTGTGGAGTCTGCCAGGTAGCCAGATGCTGCCAGGCCAAACATCTTCCACAGGTCACCGGCAAAAAGGGTGCCACACAGTAAAGCAAACGAGAGCTCCCCACTACATTTCTTTATGTAACAAAAGAATATTTTACATCTTGATGGGTAAAATTCTAGACGATTTACGAACCTTCGTATTATTCAATGAATAAGCATTATTATGCAGATGGCTTTTGTTGCTGGAAAGACATAATTATGGAACACCGTCCATATGCATTGGTGCACATTGTAGATGTATTGTCTGATTAAGGAAAGAAAACTAATCCAGTCCATTGTGCATTTATTGGAATTTAGAGATAAATGGCAAAATTTTGATGAAAAATGTCATGTCACGTCAAAGTGTGCTTCATCATCTTAGAAGTGTCAAGCTCAATGCTCGGCTCATACTCTGAAAGAAGAGCTGTGATTGAAAAACTCTGCTCATCCTTGTGACAGTTTGAATTCAGTGAATCCCCAAGAGAAAAAGATTATGTTTTTGAACTGATCCATTCCTAGGGGTGTGAGACCTCTTGATTGGACTACATCAATGAGGTATAACTCAGATTGAGGCTCTGTTCTCTTGCTGGGTCCAATATAAATGGAGACACACAGAGAGAGACATATATGGAGAGAGAAAAGAAGCTGCCATTTTTGATCCTGCAATGTGAGAGAGAGGACTTGAGGACCACTAGCAGCCAAAGCTTAAGCAAGAAGCCCCCAACAGGCTGGGGCCCACGGAGCAGCTCAAGATTGAGGAGATGTGTCCAGGCTGAAGAGACAAGCCATATGCCTGATAAGCTCACAGCTGACCTCGGAAAGAAAGCGGAGCAGCCAAGACTGAAAGAGAAGGTCCTATGAGACAAGCCCCGTGCCTGGCAGCCCACAGCTGAGCCCTGGGAGGAGGCAGTTTTTGGAGGGGAAGATAGGGACCTCAGCAGAGATCGGTGCCATCTTGCTTTGCCACATGGCAGGACCCTAGGATCACCAGTAGCTTACTTTGGTGAGAAAACATCTTTATTGATGCCTTGATTTGGACATTTCACAGCCTCGGAACTGTAAGCTTTTAGCCCTAATAAATTTCCCATTATAAAAGGCAACGCATTTCTGGTACTTTGCATTGGCAGCCCTGTGGCAAACCAAGACAATCCTCTAGGGCTTCATGGCAGCCTTTGTGATGGCCCCTGACAAGCATCAGGGCAGGTAGTACAGACATCGTTCACTAAGTAAGTTTGGTGATTTCAGCAATATCTGCAGAGAAGCCACGTACCCCAATTCAGAGTGGAGAACAAAATTGAAGGATGGGAAAAGGAAAAGGAAAAGTGGTAGTTTTCAATTTCTAAGAAATGATCCACTTAACCATGGCTGGAGTGATGTCATTAAAGGCAACGGGGTGGTGTACTTCAAGGGGGACCTTGTACGATGAGCTATTTCTCGTCACACTTAAGTTTTTCTTCTTTTTAAACTGAGGAAGCTCTATCTTCCTCTGTGTTTTTACTCTTAGTTATTATTAATTGATGGGAATTTTCATATGAGTGGAAAGACTACTGTCCTTTCAGGTATTAAGCAGGTGTCACTTTTAACTATTCCCATAGGAAGAGGGAAATATTGTTTGTGGTAGCTCTGTGTTCAAAATCATGACTCAGCTTAGAAACCTAGATGAAGAGATTTCCAGCTGGCTCTCTCACTTTTCTGGGCTCACACATTGTTATTTACTTTGTCATTTTCTTGTGTACCTACCTCATAGAACTATTGAGTTCCCTGAAGGTAGAAGGTATGTCTTATTTGTTTAATTTAGAATGTTACTTTGGGGCAAAAAAAATAGTTTGTTCAACACTTGGTGCTGGGAGAACTGGATATCTACATGCAAAAGAATGAAGTTGGTTGCCTACCTCACATCATATACAAAAATTCAAAATAGATTAAAGATCTAAACATAAGAGCTAAAACTATAAAACTCTTAGATGAAAGAATAGCGGTAAATTTTCATGACCTTGGATTAGACAATGGTTTCTTAATATGACTCCAAAAGGAAAATAACAAAAGAAAACAATATTTAAATTGGATATCATCAAAATTAAGAACTTTTGGGTTTCAAAGGATAACATAAAGAAAATGAAAAGACAACCTATAGAATGGGAGAAAATATTTGCAAATCATTGATCTGATAAGGGGCTACTCTCTGGTATATATAAAGAACTCTTAAAACTCAATAATAAAAAAGGCAAATAACATAGTTTTTAAATGGAGAAAGATCTGAATAGATATCCCCCACGCAAAAAAAATATTTAAAAAGTCCAGTATGCACATGAAAAGATGCTCAACATCCTTAACCATCAGGGAAATGCAAATCAAAACCAGAATGAGATACCACTTCACATCCGTTTAGTGGCTATAATAAAAAAGAGGTAAACATTGGTGATGATGCTGACAATTTGGAGCCCTTGTATACTGCTAGTGGGATGGTAAAATTGTGCAACTGCTTTCAAAAATAGTCTGACAGTTCCTAAAATAGCTAAACATAGAGTTACCATATAATCTCATAATTCCACTACTAGATATATACCTAAGAGAAGTGAAAACTCATGTCCACAGCAAAACTTGTGCATGAATGTCTATAGAAGCATTATTCATAACAGTGAAAAAGTAGAAACAAGCCAAATGTCCATCAACTGATTAATGGATAAATAATGTTTTGCAATGAAATACTATGTAAACATATAAAGTATTGATAAACACTTCAACATATATGGCCTTTGAAAACAGTACAAAATGAAAGAAGCCAGTCACAACATATTGTGTGATTCTATTCATATGAATAGTCCAGAAAAGGCAAATCCATAGACATGTAAAGTAGATTAATGTTTTCTTGGGGGAGGGAGGAATGGTGAGTGACTGCTAATGGATATGGGTTTCTTTTAGGGGCAATGAAATTGATGGGTAATGATTACATAATTTTGTGAATATACTAAAAAAAGATTGAAGTATACACTTTAGTTGGTGAATTGTATGTTATGGAAATTACTCTTCAATAAAACTGTTATAAAAAATTTGTTTTCTACTTGACTTACTCCACATCAGACCCTGCATCTTTGTGGATGCAGAGATGAATATGACTTTATAGATTATAGTCAACAACAGTATTGTAATGTTTTTGTAGCAAAAGCAAATAAGGTTGTACAGTAATGCTAAAGGTCAAAAAAAAGAATATGTAGTTTGGTTTTGAGAGATGAATATGATTAAGCATTTTTTCCACTTTTTTTTTCATTACTAAGGAGACCTTGACTTAATCTGTGTTCATCTGTGGATCTTTCTGTCTGTTACTTTATTTATTGAATTTGAAATAAAGGTTAAATTAAAAAAAAAGATGAATACAACAAAAACTTGCAACCAGAAGCACTCATAGGCAGATGCCTAAGGAGCAAAGATGATTAACTCTCGAGATTGGGGATACCCTGAGAGGCAGCTCCAACTACTCGAGGTAAGTTTTGAAGAGAGAACAGGGATTTGCTGGGTGTGTGTAATGATGAAGGACAACACAGAATGAGGAAAGAACACATGACATGCTAGGGCATGGGGATATTTTATGTATTAGATTTTGGTAAACTTACTTTCACAAAGTCATGCTACAAAAGGAAAAAAAAAGAAGTCTCAAAAGCTCTTTTTGGGTATTTACCCTACTGCTGATGAGATTTAAGTTCAGGCCATGAGCATGGGACAGAGAGGAGGGTGGGAAAAATCACAGGCACATGGATGGAGCTTTCACTCTGGACTCACAATATTCTAAATGCTTTGTGAGGATTAACCCTCTTCATCTGCACACAACCCTACGAGATCTGTTTTCTCTTCTCCATTTCAGAGACAAGGAGAGTGAGGCACAGAGAGGTTAAGAGACTTTCCAGAAGGCTAAAGCTGCTTGTTGGCAGAGTTAGGATTCAAACCCAGGACATCTGTCTTCAAAACCTGAGCTTTCAGCCACTACTCTATTTTGTAGACACTAATCTAATTTTGTCTCCTCCATAAAATCTGGCACAAGGCATGGCACATAGTGGATTCTTGGACAAACGATTATTTAGAGCTGAGAAAACTAAGGCTTAGATTGTTAAGTACCCTCCACAAGAAGACACTACTAAGTGGCAGAGCTGGGATTCAAGCATAGGTAGTTTGATTTCAGAATCTGAACCACTACAATATATCACCTCTCCATGAGATTTAGTGCATGTGGCATATATCCTCTTTGAAGCAGCCTTTGTCTTTTCTAGATGGATTTAATACTTTATCTGTATTTCCAGCATAGCATGTTCAACACTTTATTGGAATTATATAAAGCACCATCTATTTCTAGTATTTCCCCATTTTTTGCACAGTGACTGGCGCCTAGTAGGTACTTAAAAATATATGTTTTGGGGAAATGGATGCGGCTCGAGCGATTGGGCCCTCGTCTACTATAGGAGGTCCAGGGTTTGATTCCCGGAGCCTCCTGGTGAAAGGCAAGCTGGCCCAAGAGGAGAGCTGGCCAATGCAGAGAGCTGGCCCACATGGAGAGCTGGCGCAAGATGACGCAACAGAAAGAGACACAGAGGAGAGACAATAAGAGACACAGCAGACCAAGGAGCTGAGGTGGCACAAGAGAGTGAGTGCCTCTCAGGATCAGTTCCTGGTGCTCACTAAAGAGAAGGCAAGCAGACACAGAGAGCACAGAGAACAGACAGTGAGCACAAAACAATGGGGGGTGTGGGTGTGGAGAAATAAATAAATTTTAAAAACTTAAAAAAAAATATATATATATGTTTTGGTTCCCAATTATATTGCTAAATATTTCTTCAATCCATTCCCTCCTCACTCACCCCACTGCTGAGACTTATTAGTCCAGGCCCCCGTAATTTCTAGCAGCACCCTGACCAGACTTTGTGTTTCCATATCCTTCACCACACCCCATGGAATGAGGTCATCTTAGTGAGTCCCTGGTCTGTACAACTGAAAGATTCTACCATTTCCCAGATTTTAAACATGATCCAACAGTTAAAAATATATACCCAGAGGCCCAGTATTTTCATTATAATTTGTTATAGTCATGCCACCCGGAAGTCCTTAATAATTATTATTTGATAATTGTAGTGCTGTCTCTGCTGTTTAAAGCATGATGATGAAGAGTGTTGATCTGTAAACACCTCTTAGCTAAGTGTAAAAATGGTTGGCTTCATAGTATCATGAAAAGTATGATATTCTTTAGTACTGTTGTACTAAGCAAGACATTAAAATTTTCATCTATGTAAGTTCCATGTGGGTTTCTTTATGATCTTGAACTTCTTTAAGGAAGCTATATTCTAAACTCTCTAAAATTGACTGCCATCCATCCATTAAAAAACTCTTGATGCTGAAATTAATAAACTTCCTTTATAAATAAATAAATCCTTAAAAATACAAAGTTTAAGAGTACTTCATTTCTTCATTTTGTTCAGAATGCAATTTGGAGGCTAAAGTTTATCAACTGCCCAATGATTCAAACTGGTTAGGGACCAGGCAACTTTAGAATTTTTTATTTACTACAATTCTTTCAGATTTTTACCTTAGTGGAATTATGACTTATTCAAAATTTGGTTTTTAAAATCAGAGTGCTTTAATTTTGATACCTTGATGACTAATGAAGTGAAGCAACTTTTTATATGTTTATTGAGCCTTCAAATATTCTTTTTCTGTATAAGGCCTACTCATATCTTTTGCCCTTTGATCC
Organism: Cabassous unicinctus; assembly: GCA_029593785.1. Taxonomy (NCBI): domain Eukaryota; kingdom Metazoa; phylum Chordata; class Mammalia; order Cingulata; family Chlamyphoridae; genus Cabassous; species Cabassous unicinctus. The sequence goes on along the minus strand of JAQZBX010007729.1, from coordinate 41,734 downwards.
TATTGGGTGGTCTGTCTTTTTATTAATTTGGAGGAGTTGATTATGTTTTCTGGATATGAGTCCTTTTCTAGTAATATGTAATTGGAAATATATTTTCTCACTCTGTGACTTGTCTGTTCATTCTCTTAATGGTGTCCTTTGATGAAAAGAAATTCCTAATTCTAATCAAGTCCTTTATCAAATCTTTCCTTCATGATTTGTGCTCCTCATAAGACAATTTTCCCTTTTTTCTTTTATTAGAGAAGTTGTAGATTTATAGTAAAATTCATGCAGAAAATATAGAGTTCCCATATACCTTATTATTAATATCTTGCATTAGTGTAGTATATTTGTTACAATTGATGAGACAATATTATTATAATTGCATGTTTAACTATAGTCCATGGATTTCATTAGGATTCACTGTTTGTGTTATACAGTCCTATAGATTTTTAAAAATTTTGTATTCTAGTTATGTATATATTCTTACAGATAGTTTGGGAGTACAATTGATAAGAGTTGGCAAATGGTGGGCAAGGTGGGGTGGGAGAGATGGAAGTGGAATTATTATTTTTGACCATTTAGCATCCATTTACCCACATTTGATAACAGCAGAGACTTAAGAGAAAGACAGGAGTACACAGAAGGCTTTTAGTCCTTGCAGAATGTATGCGTTTTCTCTGCTGCTGTGACAGATTACAGGCATACCTTGGAGATTTTGCCAGTTCAGTTCCATACCACTGCAAGGAAGCGACTGTAACAATAAAGCAAGTCACATGAAATTTTTAGTTTCTCAGTGTATATAAAAGTTATGTTTACATTATACTGTAGTCTATTAGGTGTACAACAACATTATGTCTGAAAAAGCAATTTATATATGTTAATTAAAATACTTTATTGCTAAAAAAATGCTAATAATCTTCATTTGAGCCTTCAACGAGTCATAATCTTTTCACTGGTGGAAGGTCTTTTTTTTTTTTTAAGATTTATTTTATTTATTTATTCCTCTCCACTCCCTCATTGTTTGCATTTGCTGTGTCTGTTTGTCTTCCTTGTTTTTCTAGGAGGCACCGGGAACCGAACTCGGGACCTCCTATGTGGGAGGGAGGTGCCTAATTGCTTTGAGCCACCTCCACTCCCTGCTTTGTTGTGTCTCTCAAAATATTTTCCTCCTTGTGTCTCTTGTTGCATCAGCTTGCTGCGCCTGCCCGTCACGTCAGTTTGCTGTCTTGCTCATCTTCTTCAGGAGGCACCTGGAACCGAACCCAGGACCACCCATGTAGTAGGCAGGAGCTCAATCACTTAAGCCACATCTGCTTCCCTGGAGGGTCTTGCCTCTATGTTCCTGGCTGCTGACTGATTAGGGTGGTGGATACCGAAAGGTGGGGTGGCTGTAGCAATTTCTTAAAATAAGACAACAATGAATTTTGTCACATCAATTGACTCTTCTGTAGCATATGATGCTGTTTGATAGCATTTTACCCACAGTAGAACTTCTTTCAAAACTGCAGTCAATCCAGTTTTGCTGAATTGCTTTATCAACTAAGCTTATGTCCTATTCTAAATCCTTTGTTGTCATTTCAACAATGTTCACAGCATCTCCACCAAAAGTAGATTCCATCTCAAGAAACCACTTTCTTTACTCATCCATTAGAAGTAACTCTTCATCCATGCAAGTTTTATCACGAGATTGAAGCAATTCAGTAACGTCTTCATGTTCCACTTCTAATTCTAGTTTGCTCACTGTTTCCACCACTTCTGTAGTTACTTGCCCACTAAAATCTTGAACCCCTCAAAGTCATCCATGAGGGTTGGAATCAGCTTCTTCCAAACTCCTGTTAAAGTTGATATTTTGACTTCCTCCCATGAATCATGAGTGTTTCTAATGGCATCTAAAAAGGTGAATTCTTCCCAAAAGGTTTTCAATTGACTTTGCCCAGATCCATCAGAGGAATCACTATTTATTGTAGCTATAGCCTTAGGAAGACTCTTCCTTTCACTTGAACACTTAGAAGCCATTGTAGATTAATTGGCCTAATTTCAATATCGTTGTGTCTTAGGGAATAGCGAGGCTCTAGGAGAGTGGGAGAAAGATGAAGGAATGGCCAACTGGTAGAGCAGTCAAAACACACACAGTTATAGCTTAAGTTCACTGACTTAAATGAGTGCAGTTTGTGGTGCCCCAAAACAATTGCAAATAGTAACATCAAAGATCACTGATAGCAGATCACCCTAACAGATACAATAATAATGAGTAAGTTTGAAAACACAGAATCTGTGGAGCACAAAACAACACAGTGCAATGAAAAGAGGTATGCCTGTACTCCAAGTTTGGTGGGTGACTTAAAAAAATATATATTATTTTACAGTTCTTGAAGTCAGGAGTCCAAAATCGTTCTCATGAACTAAAATCAAGGGGGTGGACAGGGATGTATTCCTTTCTGGAAGCTCTAGGGGATGATCCTCTTTTTTTTCTTTTTCTTTTTCTAAACCTTCTAGAGGCTGCACAAATTCCTTGGCTCAGTACCTTTTCATCTTCAAAGCCAGACAGCCTTTGACATTCTCTCTCTCTCTCTCTCTCTCTCTCTCTTCTACCTCCCTTTCCCATTTTTAGGGAACTTAGTGATTACATTCTTTCTACCTGGCTAATCCAGGATAATCTCCCTATTTTAAGGTCAGCTGATAAGCAAACAATTCAATCAGCAAACTTAATTCACACTTGCAGTGTATCATAACATCATTAAGAAGTTCCAGGAATTAGGACCTGGGCATCTGTTCGCAGGTGGGGGCGGGGGCGGGCATTCTTCTGCCTACCACGCAGGTCAATAAAGACGATATAAACTCTGAGCTCCAGGGGTCACATGTAGAGACTGAAAATAAAGCCACAGAACAGAAAGATGAGAAACAGAATCCTCATGATGCCATTGTTTTACTTGGATCCAGTAAAACCTACAGTGAACACTACCACTGGACTTTGTAGTAATGTTAGCCAATAAAATTCTCTTTTTTTCCTAAGCGAGTTTCAGTTGGGTTTTCTGTCACTTGAAGTCAAGAATCTTGACTGATATGGGGTAGGAAAGAAAATGAAAACTTAGGGAGGAAAGAGAAGGAAGAGTTCATAGTAATTCTAATGATCAATCCTGGGTGATTGGGAAAAAGGTAAAGCTATTATGTATGTAGAAGGAATAGAAAGAAGCTTTTTGAGCTAAGGAAGAGATAAAGTGTTAATTTTATGCATATTGATTTTGAGGACTTGTATTTGAATATTCCGTAGTCCAGTAAGCACTCTGATATACAGGTTTGGAATTCTGAGAAGTGTGAACAAGAATAGAATTTGGAACTACTAATCTTCACACTTTTATCTTTAATGTAGATGTTTGATCTATGGTGTGCTTGATTTGCTCCTTCCTTAGACTCCTATACTGCCATCTTTAGCAGAGGAGAACACAGAGACCCCACATTCTTGTCTTTAGGAAACTTTCAACAGTTTTAAGTGTCATCTCAGAACAATATTGTGATAGGAAGCATTGTCATTGACTGTAATTGTTGGTAAGACTTTGGAGTGTGATAGAAATTGCCCATGCTCAAAGTCTCAAAGGATAAAACAAACTGTTCCAATTTAGTTTTTCTTTTCCCTCCACTAGCTTCATATATTAGTTGAAGCCCCATCAAAACATCACAGGCTATCAAAAGAAAGAGTAAGATGCAGTCTCCCAAATGTTGATAACAGAAATGGATTATCTTCTTGCAGTTCCATCCCAAATCCTTACTTAAGCTCTGCCTCCATCTTTTTACTCAAAATTTGCTCTTCTATAGCAGAGGAAGTAAACATCTTTGAATTTCTTGTCTAAAGACATAACCTGAATTGAAAGGTTCTTATCTTTCACTCAGGTTCTAATACCTCCAAGAAAAAAATGCAGACTTAGCCTTTAATTTTAAATATTTTAAATATTAATTCATTTTAAATATGAACATGCATGTATGTTTATGCTCACTCATACGTGTGTATATGTGTGTGCATGAGTATTTAGTGTTTTATCATTGACCAAATACATACATTCCTTGGAGACAGATACAATTGAAGGGCAAGAAAGATGTAAACAACAACAACAACAACACTATTAATAGGCAGGTAGATCTCATTTCCAATGTAAACATATATAAAAAAAATTACTGGTAAGAGAGGATGTCTTGACCCATATGTTGATTAATGCAAATCTTCAAAAACTGCCAGCAGTATATAAACTTGAATTCATCAACAGTAGTATGATAAAGAAGACAGGGCCATAGAAAGATAGGAGCACACAGAAGTCTCTTGGTGCTTGAATTACACAGCATATGGAAAAGCACTATATAAATTCTGTAAATAAATAACCACACAGGTACATAAATCACTATGACTCACTACTACAGACTATTTACCAGTGACATAATGACTTGACTTCTTTTATGGCACAGCAGTTTATAGTGCATATTAGAATAGTAGATATGGCTACAGTAAAAGTCAGTGTCATCATCTATAAATGTTCTAGATCAGTTAATGAAAGTCTAACACCCTCAAAGGGACAGTCAGCCTTGCACATTTCCAGTCCTGATGGGGCTAACCAATTTAAAGATGTCATCTGTCATTCAAAAAATAATTTTAGTGGAGAATTCACATTAATTAATTAAAGAGGTACCATGTTAATTAATAAAAGGAAGAGACTACACAAACCTATTGAAATCATTAAGGGTCTGGTCCAAACTTTCACTCGGCAGGCAGTTTGCTGAATTGTGTGCATCTGTGGGCAAGGGAAAAATGTTACAGCTCTGGGTAGATAATAGTGTGTCTAATGGCTTTCCTGTAAATTGGATTAACTTCATAGGATAGAAGCAGACCAGATCCTGCCAGGTAATAAGCCCATTTCTAAGAGCAGTACCTTAACCCTTTCAGACAATTGTTATTGCCTGATTTCTCCAGGTCATTTACTGGTAACCTTAAGACCATGAAAAAGTGAAAAATGCATCTCCAAATTTCCAGATTATGGCAAAATTCAGAAAACTCACTTTGCAAAATGATCTGGCAGAGAGGGAATTGCCGGAAAGCCAAATTAGCTGAGCTTCATTTCCAAATACGGTACCAATTAAGCATGTCATTTTAAGTAAGTTTTTTGCTTTGTATTTTTATTTACCTTTCTACTTTTTAAAGAAATAAAAACAATAATCTGTTCTACTCAGCTCAGAGAATTGAGAGGACAAAATGAGATCACATATGCTAAAAGGCTGAAAAATGATTAAATATGTCATAAACATGTTAAATTTTATTACTGGGATCTTTCATTTTTGTGAGAATTGGTTATCCTATATTCCTTAAAATTTTTTTAAAACATTGATCTTCCGACTGCATGGAAAATCTTTTCAGATTGCTACACAAAATGAATGTTAACTTAGGAAGTCAAGCAAATGGTTACTACTATAACTATAACAATCTGATTTTCTGTCTAGCCCTTCATTTCTTTAAACTGTATTTGAGATTTTTATGCCCATGTATAATAGTAACAGTAATTATATCTAAATTATTGAGTGCAGGGCTATTATCGTCTTCATTTTCTAGATAAGGAAATTGAGCTTCAGCAGGTCTAGTAAACTTATCCAAGTTCATACACTGAGCAAGTGGCAGATTCAGGTTGAATATCCCGTATATATAAGATTAATCACCATTTTCATATAATTAAGAGATTTTGAGAGGCTCTAGCAAAGATAGGGAGCATGCATTTTGGGCCATATAGTGGGTGGATGGAGCACAAATTTTAACACTGACTTTGCCCTGTACAATGTGTAGCTTTGGGAAAATCACATAGACTCCTCGAGTCTTAGCTTTTCCTCTGCCTGATTGAATTACTGGGTGGTTAAATGAGATTGTGTATGTGAAGCACCTGGCTAATAGGAGGTAATCTATAAGTATTGCTTCTTCTTATCAATGACAACCCGAAGCTCCTGTCAATGTTTCATTTACATCCGATTTTGGCTTTTTTTTTTTTTTTTTTT
>JAQZBX010007729.1:0-35628 GCA_029593785.1 Cabassous unicinctus | reverse complement strand
AGTATAAGATAAACCTTAGTTTGTCTCATAAAAAGTATTAGATAACATCCTATCTATGTGTATTTTTATTATCGAAATCCTTGATTAATTATAAAGTATAACCTGATTGGAAAAGGTCTGGTATAAACACTTGTTTTTTTTAAAAACATGAACACATCTTAAAGATTTTATTTAACTTGTTATTAATAAGGGAAACCAGTAAAATGTTACCAGTTCTTTTATAAATATTTTGATCTTAAAATAGTGATATTCAAGAGAAGGGACCTGAGGATAGTTGTATTAAAACATTTCTTTGTTTCCTAAAGTATTTCATTATAGGGTGTTTTTAAATAAGAAAAAAAAAGCATACTGTAGTTATGTAAGATCTTAATATTAGGAGAAGCTGATACACAGGAACTCTCTGTACTAGCTTTGTAACTCTTCTTTTAATCTAAAATTACTGTGAAATAAAAAGTTAAAAAAAAAGAAACAATCATTGAATTCATACTCAATGTGATTCACTTAGATTAATCTGTATTATCTCGTTTTATCCTCACAATAACCTTAGAAGTAGAAACTGTTTAAATACCAATTTTATAGATTAGGAAGTTGAAATTTGGTTGTCTAAGGTCACAAGCAATTAAGAAATAACCAGGTATTAAACTCCAATGACTTTGCTTATCCTCCATGCAATAAGCAATTTTGCCTTAAATGAGTTACAATAAACATGGGAAATAAAGGAGAAAAAGAAATCTTGCTATTGGGAGGAAACAGAAAGATCTGAAGAAAGTTCCTAAGGGGTTAATATTTGCAAAGTGTTCAGAACGGTGTTTGGCAAGTAGTATGTAGTCAATAGATGTTATTTATTATTGCTGTTGTTATTTTGCATGGGTATGGGTGCAACACTGAGAAGATATGGAGCTTGCTTGGACAACAGCGAATAGTCCAACTTTGGTTAGAGCCCAGTGGTGTGTAAGAGGCATGGGGTTGGAACAGTAGTGGGGAGCCATAGTAAATGGGTCTTGACTTCTATGTTATGGAGACTGTATTTAATTTGTTAACAAATGGAGGAATCTTGAGGGTTTTTATGATGGTGAAGGAACCCGATGGGGTGTTCATGTTGGCAAGCAATCTAGGATATTGCTGCAGAAGTGGGGATGGGTGGAGCCTGTAGTCTGGAAGGCCACTTAGGAAAATATTACAAGGCCTGGACAATACATGATTGAGGAACGAACCATTGGACGCTTCCATTTGTGCAATGGAAAGCTGGAGAAAGACTTGGGAAATCTTTTTCAAGGTATAATCACTAGATATGGATAACTGACAGATTTGAACAGGGAGGATAAAGAGTAAGAAGAATAACATTTTTATTTTGGAACTGTTGGGTTTGAGATATCTAAACACAGCAAGTGGTCAGGTACTTGAATAGAATACCAAGTTGGATATCTTCTATAGATGTTGGCATCATCTGTAGAAAAGGGATGATTGCAGCTACCAGAGTTGGAGAGGGAAGAAATCTCAAGGAAAACCTTGGCAATTGTTTCTAGTCCACAGTTCCTATAGATTTTAGGTTTCACCTTTTACTACTCTATCTCAATTTTTCCATTTAGTCATTTGAATAGGTCAGGCTCTTTACAATCTCAGGGTCTTTGCACTTCCTATTCCCACTTCTGGAACATATTTTTATTCTCCTTCCCATCCATCAGGATCCCTCTGCTTACCCTATAAAGAATAAATGCTCCCCTCATTTTTGCCTTAGACCTTTGTTGCTTCTGCACATCACTTACCATAATTTATTTATTTGCTTTTTTTTTTTTTTAAATTCTCCAGTGAGATATAAGCTCAGTAAGGCAGTAACTGTGTCTAACTTGTTCATAGTTGAATCACCAGCAACTAGTAAATGCTTGGCATGGGGCAGGTACTTAGTAAATATTTTTGAATGGATGAATAAACAAAATGCTAATTCTCATACCCTGAGGGATTCCGACCTGATCCAAACCTCTCTCTGTTTTACCTACCACCACATGTTCCCTTTGCCCTAGCTAATTCCTAGCTATTGTAGTTTTCTGACATCCAGGATTTCACACCTCTCTGATTCCCTTCCTGTTTTCACTGTTTGAAATGTCCTTCTTTTGTTACCTATTTAGGAAATTTTTTTATGAGTGCAAAACTTGGCTTAATTATCATCTTGTCAAAAGAATATGCTGTAGATGTCTCTTGAATACTGTTTTGCAAGCACTTACCACATGTACTGGAATTCTCTAGATTGCAAGCTCATCCAAGTGAGGGAATGTGCATGATTTGAGTTCATCCCTTTAACACTTAGCCCAGTGCTGGGTACATGGCAGTCGTTTGATAAATATTGAATGAATGAATGGCTGGATGACTGAAAGGGGAGCAGCAGGATGTTATATTGGACAGAACCAAGGGCACTTAGAAACCCTCTTAATTAGCTATGTGACCTTGAAAAATTTACTTAGACTCTTCAAGCACCTATGTCCTTATTTGTAAAATGGGAGAAACCAATAGTACCTACCTTGATCATGGCAATTTTCAAAGGAGATAACATATGTAGAACATTTAGTACAGTTTCTTAAAGAAAACACTCATTAAATGTTTTACCTTGGCACTCTTAGGTTAGGCCCTATGTTCAAACTCACGTATGGAGGTGACTTGTGAGAATATGTGTTAGGTCTCAATGGCTTGTGGGATCTTGCTGGATGGAATAATGTGATTTTTGTTCTTCCTTTATTCTGAATCTCTTTGCAATTCCTCACATGTAAAACTGAATTAACTTTTCTATAAACAGCATGGTTAAGAAAAGCTTCTTAATGCAAAGCAGAAAATGAACACAACAAAAAAATTTGTGTGAGGAGCAAACTAATGTAAAATCACGGATTGCTATGGCCTAACTCAGGACCTGGCTATTCTTCAGTTCCCGAAAATAGTTTCAGAAAAGAGCGAAAGCACTGTGTCCATTCTTTCTGTATCTGTGAGCTTTTATCAGAAGAGGCTGTAAAGATCATAAACAGCTTTTTTCTTTTCTCTACGAAGGGTATTTCTGCTTGGTGTTCAGTGTCTTCAAGAGGACTCAGGCTAAATACACAGGATGCCTTTTCATAATATTCCCAAAGGGCTAATGAATTCCCAAAGTAAAAAACACTCATTAGATTAAGGAAAGGGTAATGCATTATGATGGCGTCCACACAGCACTGGCAAATTTCTTTTCTGGACAACCTGAACTCGTTGCTAAGCTGCTACCAACTCCCAAAAGTTCTAGTTCTAGTGCCCCCACTGTGACAAGAAGGAAGAGGGACCAGTTTAATGAGTCCCTAATATTTCCAAACTACCTAAGAAATAATATTAAGTGACTCATAGTGAAGATGGCATCTGCAAGGTAGGCATGCTACCATTTCCCAGTTGTCTCTGCCCATGGACCACTGCAAGAACCCTTGGCCCAGTGAAATACATGTTTTGGCAAAGTAGAATGAAATTTAGTACAGAAATCTGGGTAAGAGGGACAAGAAGTGAAACATTTAGAAAACTACACTATCAACACGCTCATTAGATTTGTACTGGCATTATTTATACATTTGGATGGGATTCCCTGTAGAACTAACACAAAACTGCTCCACCTCAAAATCTAAGTGGTTGCAAAAAAGGCAGCAAAAGAACATGTTGTTTAAAATGCTCTATGAAATTTTATTTGATATTCAATAATACAGATTTTGTGGTAAATGTGTATTTCTAAAAGTGCATAGTCAACATTCTATTTATGTAATTCTTATATTTGTCATAGAAATTTGACACAGATTGTCCCTTACATATTTACTACATAGATTCATATTAAAATACATCATGAAGAAAGAAATGAATTTATATGACACTATTTACTAATTATGAAAATAGAAAAATGTTACTTAGCAATAACAGAAAAAAGATATTTATTTGTTATATCCCATGACTTTTAAAATTAAACATAATTACCAAAGTAAAGAATAATCAAACTAGTTTTGTTCACTTAATATATATTACCAATACTGTATTTTTCATTTTTGAATAATTAAGCATATGACCCATTGTATAATTTGGGTTTTGCTGCTGCAATCATGAAGGTTACTATTAAACGCAAACAGAGCAGATCTTGCACAGCAGAAGAGTGGCTTTATCCAGAGCGCCATCCTCACATCTTACTTTGTTAGGAACATAGTTTCAATATTTAAAGAAGAATGTCATGTTGATTCATTGGTGAAGCGTTTGGATACCTGTCTTAGGCATGAGTGGTGAAGAGCACAGTATGATATGAATGGTTAGTAAATACTCTCACTTTAAAGATCTAGTAGAAAAAAAGAAATATCAGCTAAGGATCCTTAATAAAGTTTTATAAATCCTCTGTTATGCTTTCTTTTCCTGCTATAGTAAAAATGATTTGCCTCTCTTCATTCGTGCCTTATGGAGGTAATTACATTTTCTTAGAACTAGCGTTAAAATTAAATGTAATTTTTAATTATAAAATATTTTCTTGGAAACATTTTCTTGTATATTATGGTGTATTTTGTTCCAAAATACTTAATTTCACTTGCAATTAGAAATCAAAGACAGAACACAGCATAAAGCAATTAGAAAATTGTTGTATTGATGGCCACAAAAAGTTAAGTATTTTCCACAATGGACAACTGATGGTGGACACTCAATTAATTGCCTCACAATTATTTAACAACTGTCCCCAAAAAGAATGATTATAGTTTATGATCACTAACTGAATGGCCAACAGCATCATATAATTTTTATTTAGAAAGGTATTTAGAAATTGTGTACATATATATTTTTATTTAGAAAGAACTTAATGATCACAATTAGAGAAGATCAGCCTATGTAGGTGACATCAAAGTTCACGGCAACTGTTTCACGAATCCCCTTAACGCACCGGATTCACAGTTAAAGGTAAGCCTCTCTTTGGTTCATAAGGTGTTGTCCTGGTAACCATTTTGATGCAGTCGATAATAGGGCAGACGCTGAGACACAGAGTACAGCCTGTGCAAGCGTCAGTAATGGTGGGCAGGTGGGTTTCTGGGTCAAACTGTATAGCCTGCAAACAGAAATAAAGGGTATTAATGTCACTGCCCACAAAGGTCAAGACTGTCCCCGTTTTAGCATCACCAGTTTCTCTACTGCAGTAGAGCGGCACTTTTAGACAACTACACCCAGCACTGCGGTGCAACTATAGCAACAGTTGAGCTGCCAGAGGAGAGGGGAGAAAACAAAGAAAGAAAAGAAATCCTTTTAAATTAGAAACACCATGTTTAAAATCCCTTAGAGGTATTTTCCTTCATTGTGTGAGGAAAATATTTCATAACATAGTCATGCTCTAGTTTTCTTTGTTCCGAGCAGAGCTCAGGTCTTTCTAGCCCTAAGAGGATGGGCTGTTTTCTATCTGCGGATGGCAAGGGTGCGATCACACATCGCCCCCCCGCCCCCTCACACTCCTTGTTCTCATCAGTGGAAAAATGTCCCTGTCAGTGGGGCAATGTATGCATTCGTTTGGATTTCAAACAATGCATGTAGGTTTTAGAAGAAAGCAGTAAAAGGAATTCACTTAAGAGCCAGCTTTGAGTTTTACGGATTTCCAAACCATTTCTAGGTATTGTCCTACCATGAAGTAAAAACAACCACTGAAGGGAGAGCCAGGAAGCCTGGCTTCCAGTCTCAGCCCTGGCACTACTCCGCTGTGAGAACCAGTGCAAGGTTTTAGAAAATTTTGATAATTTATTTTTCTTTTCTTTTTTTTTTTTTTTAAACATGAAGCAAACTATATTAAACAATAAAAATACCCAGTGTGAAATTTAGGATTGAAATTTTTATTTAAAGAAAGAATGATTATTTGCCTGTTAAAGAGAAGCCTTTCAGCCGTGGGAACAATGTGAAACCCTAAGTGGCAGCTACAGGATTTCTATGGAGGAGGCAGCTCGGTCCAGGGCAGGTGGGGGTGGGGGTGGGGAGAGGTCCTCGTGGACTTGTCTGGCAGTTCCAACTGCAGAACGAGTACAGGGATTTTACTCAGATTGTTTACTGATTTCAAGTGACTAAATGGGGGTGTTAAGGGAAATTATGAGGGGCTTTAAGTCTCCCTTCTCTTCCACAGCTACTCCTTGAAGCCAAGTCTGAAATTTTACATTTTCAAATGACTTTTTATTTTGATTTTTTTCTGTGCCACATATTGTGTTATAATTCCATTCAAAATAAAAATAGTTTTAGTTAAGTTCCCCCCAGTGAATTCTGTATAGTTCTGTATGATTTTTTCCCTCTTTTACAAACATAAAGAGAAAGTGGTATTATCAGAGCACATAACGTTAGACTGCTTAACTAACTAAAAAAAAAAAGTCTCATCTTTAAGGAAACAGCCATATTTTATTTGAACAAGAAATGTAGCTGTAACAAACTATATGAAAATGTGTCCATGTAAAAACATGGTTACTATATTTAGTAAAACAACATTTCAGATTGCTGTTTGGATGGGTAAAATCTATTTCTCCTCCTCATGTAAACAGAAACCCAATGAAGTAATTGGAAAAACTAAAATAATACTCCGTCTTAGAAATCTTATGCTTTGGAAATTTACAAACATACAAAATTTTGCTTTCAGCTGAACACTATGATTTTCTTTTTTCTATCTTTTTGAGGCAAGAGTCAAAATAAAACTTTCTAAATAATTTGAATGCATAATTATGATTTTTCATTAATAATTTTTACTTAAGTTGTACCAAGGCTAGAATTCCAAGATGGATGTCATAACTTCCAAGATTCTATATATTAGAACCCAGATGCTATGATTTTAGTTATAGGATTTTGACTTATCTGATTGGTTAATTAGAGGAAAAATGAAACTAAAGTGAAAATAATATGATTATCATTTTCAAAATAACTGTTAGAGATACTTTTCTAAAGTAAAGGTAATAGATTAGGTAAAAATTGGGAGTAGCACTAATGCCAAATCAAAATAAGGAAAAAGAGAGTTTTAAAATTAAAATATGCCTGTCATATCTCTATTTGGAAGTCATGAGACTATGCAAATTCCCACCAAGAGTAACTTGGGACCTGCTCTCCTCCCTCACCCCTTCCCCAGTTGAAGAAAGTGAATACATTTCACATTTTTAGATGCAGCATTTTGTTTATCTATAAAATTCCATTGATCATTTCCTAATGCAATCTTGTTTTATTATGAATCTTTATAGGTCAAAAGTTTAAGTAATGAAAATATTCTGTAGATTTGATAACTTTTAATGTGAACTTCTATTTTGCTTCCTCCAAACTCCATATCTGAAAAAAGTTCTCTTACTTTCACAACAAACCGGGCCTTTGAGGAAATCTTGTTTTTAAAGGCATTGTTACACTCATTTTTCATTAATTTCTAAAATTAATCCTGTTCAAGGTCAAAATCACGTCAAACTCTATTAAATACCACAGGTTATAAATATATGGTGCTAACTGAAGAAGCAAGCTGAAAATCTGTTTAATGCATTGAGAAAAAGATGTTCATAGAATGTGTTTTCAAGAAGATAGACCACGCTGAAGAGAAATGTGTGCCCACTTTTTCTTTTTTTCTAGCTGAGGGTTGAGGAGGTATGGGAAGAATCTATGGCTCATTTCATGTGGCAAAATTAAACATTTTTGACTTTTCTAGCTCGAAAGGTTTCCTTGGACCAACCTGCATGATTAGTTGGTAGGAAAGTAATATATAACCTTTACTACAGAATCCCAATAAATTTATTTTTTATTCAAATTTTATTTCAAATTAAAAAAAAAAAATAACAGAAAGTGACAGCTCAACAAGTTACGGAAGCATTACTCCTAAAAAGTTCTGTCCGACACTTTCATCTCATCTAATTCCAACAACAAATAAATAGAAGTCCAATAAATATTGAATGAAAGAGAATTTTTTCACAGGAAGAATCAAGTCATTACAGGGTAATTGGCAATAAATGATAATTATTTTCCCTTCCATCTTGAAACATAATGCTTTCTTAATGCCCATAATTGTGGGCTTTTCTCCTTTAGGTTTGAATTCTCCTTCCAATTTTATGGGTGATGAAGTGTTATCTGCACATTGAATAGTGGTATAATTAGTTTCTTCAGTTATAGTTTTCCTCAAAAAAATACTATGCTTTGAGAGTGTGAGGACAGAAAGATATGTCTGAAGATCTATATTTGGCACATCTGTTTTGAATCACACACTTAGCAACAGAAGATGCTTTCTGCCACAAAAACCAGAAACCTGCCTCACAGAGTCCTTGTTCTAATTACAGCAGGATTCCTACCTGGTAACCAGAGTCATTACACGTCATGTAGCATTTACCACAGTTGATACACATTTCTTTATCGATCAAAGCCACAACTTGCTCTAGGATGCTAAGTTCACCAAATGTTCCAATGTACTGCAGTGCTTTTCCAATTACATCCTGAAAGAGAGAAACTGAATTTCTTAGAGTGTTCCTTTTTGTGACATTACAATATAATGAATACCAGTCCAAATTTCCTCATTTTTATGTAATGTTGCATTATGTGAAATCAGGAGGCTTTGGATGTAGTTGCCATTGATACATTTTTCATATTTATAACTAAATATTTCTGTCCCCTGAAAGATGGGCAATATACGTACCTGGCTTAGAAATATAAAACCTAATTAACTGCATTTAGTAAATTTTCTACTGGTTAATCTAAAATAGTGTTTCTGTGGAACAGAAAAGATGACACCTTTTTCAGTTGTCATGGCTTACTTTACCTCAATTTTGTACCCTGAAGGATCCAAAAAAAAAAAAAAAAATGTGGTAAAAGTTTTACTAGAAAACTTTAGATTGCTAGGAATGAGGGGAATGCTATGCATTTTTATCACTGCATTTGGATTCTAGATTTCATTTAGACAGTGCTCTAGCAGAATACCTACCTGTGGTGTATTGAAGAGTATATTTCACTATTAAAACATTATAATTTATGTTAATTAATTAGGTTGATCTAATAGTTAAATCAGAAGCTCTTTTCATTTTAAAGAACTAGGATTTTCTTCATTCACCACTGAAGATTTTTCATGTGGTTACACATTGCTTTGTTCTTCATATTAATTGGAAGTGTGCTTAATATGTGAAGCACAGATGCTGTTTCATCAACAGTAGGAAACACTTTGTTTCATAAAATAAAACAGAAGAATGTAACAATGTTTGTCAAATTAGTATGCTGTCAAGATTTTCTGCTTTTGTTTGCAACTTTAAAAAAAAAAAAAGAACCTTCTGTTTGGATTCAAGGTCCATGTTCAGGGAGGCTTGTTGCTTATCTAATGGCATCTTTCCATATTCTCTTTGGTATTTTACTTTTTGCTCTTCTTTTTTACGACCTTGATTACCCTTCTTTAACTTTTTTCTATTTGAGCTCTAAATGACAATATGCTCATGACCATGAGCTTTCAAACTGAAAATAGGTTTATATTATTGTATATAGTGTATTTGTGCATCTTAGATGATAGAAAACTTATAGTACTGTTTTTGCTATTTTCTTTTTAATGTGTTGAAGGTATAATTTCAACTATAATGGAGTCTATAGGTAGGCACCTAATGTCCAAGTAAATATCACCATCTTGAATTGCTGCCACAAACTCAAGATCTACATTTATCAGCTGTATGATGGGCACTTTCACTAGAAATAAGTACATTGAATACATCACTCACTAAACTTATAATCACCAACAAGAAACTGGCTCTTCTTTCTAATTTTCTTACTTTTATGAATAATCATTGAGGCCTGAAATTTCAGTCATGTTTGTTTCCAAATTCTCCCCATTGCAATGTTTTAACTTTGCTAAATCTTCTGATTCTGGATCTGCACTATCTCTTGAATCCTGTTTCCACATGTGGTGGCTTGGAGCTATGTACCTCAGAAAAACATGTTTTAATCTTTTCCTGTGGGTGTGAACCCATTGTAAGTAGGACCTTTTGATGAGATTACTTCCATTAAGGTGTAGCCCAGCTGAATCAGGATGGGTCTTAATCCTATTACTGATGTGCTTTATAAGCAGAATGAAATTCAGAAATATATAGAGAAAGGCACAGAGGGAAAAACCAAAGTTGGAAGTCAATGGCACCTGGAAGAGAAAGAGGACACTGCCATGTGCATTGTCATATGACAGAAAAGTCTAGGACCAAGGATCACTGGCAGTCAGCCCCAGAATCCCAGTCTTTTGGGAGAAAGCATCACATTGATATGAATTGATTTAGGACTCTTTCTAGCCTCAAAACCATGAGCCAATAAATTATTTTTTATGAAATCAACCCATTATATGGTATTTTCTTTAGCAGCCAGGAAACTAAAATTCCATGTCTACCACCACCTTTAAACATTATTGTTTTCCTATCACTGTTCATGCAGTTGCAAGAGCCTACTTGATAAGTCTCATCCCCATGGCATTCTTCCTTTCCAGCTGTACCCGACACAATGTTGTCATCTTAATCTAGGCACTAAGGCAGGCAATACTTCTCACTACCTTACCCCAAATCTATTGAATTAAATACAGTCCCACCATCCTGGCATTTAAAGCTTTTTCCCAAGATGACTTTTTCAATCTTATTGCTCACTTCCTAACACCATGTGCTTCAGTTACAATGGGAACATGCTCTACACTGAACATACTTTCTAAGTGACTCTTTTGGGGTCTAGTTTTACATTGGAAAACCCTCTGTCTGGAATACCCTTCCTTAAATCTCTGCTTTTAAAAATCCTTGATCCTTCAAAGATATCTCCAATGCTACTACTTCATGAAGGTTTTCTCAACACTTTCTTCCCCTTTCCTAACCAGATGTCAAGATGTGATCTCTTTCTCCTTCCTTCCCTTGTCCCCGCTTCTTTCTTGCCCTCCTCTCCCTCTCCTCCTCCCTTTTTCCTTTTTTATTTTGAGATGGCCTATAGTATTTTGCCTGTATCATCTATAAACAAGAAATGATAACATAACTTTTGAATCCTTATTATGTATCAGGTCACTGCTATAATTTGTTAATATTTTCTCATTTAAACCTCATCCTTACAGATGAGGTAACTGAGAGTCAAGTACAAAGTAAGTAAACGATGAAGCAGGGATTCAGTGCTGCCTGACTTTAATGATCATGCACTCTGTTATGCTGACTCATTCATTGTTACTGCTCTATTTATCAAACTCTATTTCATTCTATTATAGGTATTTTCTATCTGTTTATTTTATATTACAGTCTCTCAGTAGGCTTTATTCATCTTTGTATTTCCAGTGTACACTGCTCTTGTAGATTACTGAAACGTAATGGATATTCAAATATTTGTTAAAATAAACATGTTTTTTATTTATCTAGGTACTTAACATACAGCATAATACTAGATACATAACTGGATGGGGAAATATTACTTGTAGATTTATTAAGCATTACTATCCATTAATATGAGATTCAGAAATGGATTTGAGCACTTCTTCAAATAAAAAAATTATCATGGGCAAAATATCTGAATATGTTTAACATTTTCTAATAATATTTGAAGATAGTAAACATATGTGGTCACTACCTGGCTCTAAAAGGCTATTTATATGTGATAGAAAATCATTTTTTAATCTAGTAAATAAATTAGTCAAAGCAATTGTTGCATTGAATCAAATCATGGCTTGACTGAAATCACCAGTCAATATTCAAAAGATGATTAAACAGGAAACTCCCTAAACAGTCATCAAGCTTCAAAAGAAACAATGTATATTTTAAGAGATTTTGTTACAGGAAGCAAGTCCACATTTGAGTACATTAAATAAACCTTTTCCTCTAGATTGTTGTTTTTTATTAGAACATTATTTAATGTGAAACTAAATTAAACAAGGTGCTTGGAGCCTCTAGAAGTTATTAGCAACACGGTGTTAAAAAGCCACCCCTCATTCATCATAGATCTTTAAGAAAATTATATTTGTTTTTATCTGGGAGAGGATAAAATAATGACAGCTCTTTTAAATTACTTTGGGAAAGAGTATCAGAGAAAATGAATGATTGTACTATGTAGCTGAAAATGTGGACACTTGTTTAAACCCCAAAGCCTCCAGGCAGTACTGCCAGCTTATGAATGCCCTTGAGTATGTGTCCTGCAACTTGGAGTTAACTGAAATATGCATATCATCAGTAAGGCACATATGCTAGTCTCTTCCTTCTTGGATGCACATCTGTGGAGATTAGGGAAACTTGCCTTCATTAGCCCAAGCAGGGTGTGATATATAAAGGTCAGCAATCTATTGTAGCCATTCTTGATTAGCAGAAATGTTTATGTGTGAATGTGTGCCTGGATAAAGCTATGCTAAATCCTTTAAATTTTAGATGATACATTTGATTTAAACAAAGGTGTTCACCAAATTAACATTGTGAAGGACCACAGATTCCTAAATCCCCTATTTGTCACCTGATTACTTGCACAAGATAATACAACTATTTTAAAAAGATAAACCTGAAAATATTTCTGGCTGATATAAAAAGTTTAGGGCCAAAAAGTGAGGAAATAGAGGACCCAAATTCCATCTTTGATATATAATAATTTATTATGGCTAATATGAACTTGCTAGTTTGGGCCCATTTTAATAACCAATTTTAGTAGTTTTGATTTGCAATTGTTATCTGGCATGTTAACTTTTCTTTAGGCTTCAACTCTTCTATATGTTTGATTAGCATACTTTCTGTGATTCTTGTAAATAAATGTCTTTCAAAGGGCAGGAACCAAGGACACTGCACTGCTAGAAATCACTGTAACTCCTTCCAGGCTAAATGGGATCCAGGATTTTAAATTACTTGGGTGTAGCTGTTCAATCACTTACTAATCTGCTTATCTGTAACATTATCAATGTCAAATGTCCTTATCTTTTTTTTTTTTTTGGTCCTTATCTTTTTACACTATGTTTACCACTTGCCTAATAAACCTATCTATTAAGAAATGAGATAATTTGGTTTGTTCTCATTAAATTTATGCTGGCTCTTACTAAGTTCTTCCTTTATGAGTGAGTGTCCTCCAGTAAAAAATTTAATGATCTTTGTAGAATTTCACCCAGGTTAAGCCTCAAGCTTTCTGGTTTGTTTCTATCTTTTCCCCATTTTCCCTACCACATGTACATTTTCCATCTCTAAAAAACCTAGGGTAATATTTATTTTTCAGCATTGTGTTACAACAATCTAATTCAAAAATAATTTTGAAAGTATGGGAATGCAGTTTCTTTTTGATATCCTGTCTGAGCTAGGAGTTAGGGAGGGTGCCTATACAGCTAAAAAAAAAAAGAGGCCTTGAGTTTAAATTCAATGGAACTCTGATAACTGAGGACTCAGCTTCAGTATGCTGAGTTGGGAGGACAGAGACAAACCATGATCCAATAAATGAAGAAGTAGATTGGTTGGAGGGGTGATAGAAGAACCAAGAGATAGGATAGGAGCAAATGAAAATCGGTAAATTGAGGTGGGTGAGGGAGGGTAGGGTGGGGAAAACTTAATTGTGAAAGAGAAAGACAGGTGGTTGAAGTTTGGGTGTGACCAAGGTTGGTTCAGTATAAGATCTGTGGCCCTGGTGATAGCATTCTTTTTATGTGGGGTGGGTTTAGGCATTAAAGTAGCAAATTCCAAGTTCTTGCCAGGTACTTTGAATTTAAATTCATTTAATGAATTACTATATCCTTACCTATGTTAGACTTCAACTCTCAAATGTGTTTTCCCTACCCTTTTCAGTTCTAACTGCATTCTCTTTGGGAATGATAGAAAGTATAATAGGAGTGAATAGTTCTTTGCTATAATTGTAACTTACCAGTATACCATCTGCTCTAAGTGGTGGGTATGTTTTTCTCCTTTTTATTTTTAATAGACAAAAATATATTTCCTTTTTTCTTAATATTTTTCTTAAAATTTTTTCCCCAAATTCAGATCATTTAAAGCTTTGGCACTCCTGACCTATTCTTAAATCTTGAGCTACTTTTGTGTTCATCTTTGGTATTGTGATCTGTCTTTTTTTCATATAACTACTAAACACTGAGTTATCTAAATGATTAATCCTTTTCTCCCTCCTTGAGATACTGAGTCATTATATCATCAAGTTTCTATTTGATACCTTCTCATTCTTGACTCATCTTTATGTTAGAGTCTCTAAGGGATTTTATCTATTATTTTTTCTGAACTTCCTGAAATTAGATGTACTAAAGGTGGTATACTTGCATCTCTGAGCTCAGACTTCCTTTCTTTGGCCTAATGAACTCTAAGTTGATATAAAATGGTTAATTTCCTTCAAGATTCCTTTAGCTACCATTTTTTTTTTCCCAAACAGAGTTTTATAAGGAGCCAGAAATAAGCAAAGTTCAGCAAAACCTCTCATTGCTTCTATCTCTTTTGTGAGATTAAATTTCTAACAAGGCAATTCAATAACCTTTCAGATGCTTTGCCTTTTGTGAGGTAGGATTTTCATCTGAAGGCTGAAATGGCTTATATCGCTCCTCTATCTTGCCTCTCCATATTAACCACCTGGTTTTGAGGTCTCTGATGTAGTCCCAGAATAACATTTCTGTTTTCCTCTCACTTCACTCTCATGCAGCAGCTTCTTCCACCCTCAGGTCTGTGGAATTCCATGCATATGGATAGATTTTTGACAGATACTGTCCTTCCCCCATCCGTTCAATTATACCTCTTTATCCCAGATAAGATATACCTTTCCACTGGAATTCCAGTAGGAACCACATCTCCACAAATCTCTCAAAGACATAAGAGATTATGTTTATCAAAGTCTGTTTGTGTTTTTACAGTTCAGTTTCATTATTTTTCATCTGCCATTTGTTGATATATAGACAACTGAAGATATTAACGTTGACCCCAGCCCATTTCTCCTATATCTCCTGAAAGTCGTTGGGCAAGTCCTCCTCTATTTTTCTTTCTGTGCCATCCCTTTTATGCTTCATAGTATCTAATATGGTCTTATAGTTTTATCTGAGTACCTTCCTCCTTCCTCTCACAATTCAATAGAAATAATAAACCACTCCATCAGGCTGACTGGGCTCCTGCCAATGCCGTTTTGCCATCTTATGGGATGCAGTCCATCTCTTACTAGATGCAGCGGATAGAAGAGATGGAAACATCACTAGTGCCCCTAAAACATTCATTTTCCTACCCAGAAATTCAAAGATGTTAGAGATACATTCCAGGTTTCAAAAAGAGAATGAAAATTCATTCTCATATATATCAACAGAAGTGGGAGCATTCGGTGGACTTTATAAGTCTTGGCAGACTCTCAAGTCTCTGTTATATGCTGCTTGGGAATAAAACATGCTTCTTACTTAGCCGGGCCAAATGTGCACACTGTCACTTCAGTTCTCCAGGGTGACGAAACAAAGCTGCCTCTTTCGGAGGCAGTACCTGGTTTCTTTATCTAGCATGGGTGAACCTGTGGAAGGTGTCAAGAACTTCTTCAGAAGGTCCCGGTTCATCTTCTAAAAGGAGACCCTCACACTTATTGAAGGGGGCCAGGTCTTTTTATCTTATCTCATTTTTTTTTCTCTTCAGCCTTCCAGCATTGTTTTTGATTACTCTCTTCTTCCTCCGAATCCTTTACTTTCTGATTTCTTCACAGAATTGGCAGCTCCAAAATATTACAGTATGAGTGCTAAATACTATGTCATTGTGAAATGTAAATCAAGATGTGGGGATGATGAAGTCAACTGTATGTCAGGCTGTTACCAGTTTCCCAGATCATTCCCTGGCATAGGACTGAGGGCTTCTAAGGCCATTCTTTTTTTTTTCTTTTTCTGTGATCCTGATTATTTTTTATTTTTTAACTTTTTAAATTGAAGTTTATCATTCATACATGAACATCCATAAACAAGTATATAGTAAAAGCTGTGAACTTACAAAACAAACATGCATATCATCACACAGGGCTCCCATACATCACCCCACCACCAATACCTTGCATTACTGTGAAACATTTGTTACAAACTATGAAAGGGTATTGGCAAAACATTACTACTAATGACAGCCAATATCTTACATTTGGTGTATTTTCCCTCAACCACCTGGTTACTGACACCCTGTATTAATATTATATACTTATTATAGTTCATGAAGGAATGTTCTCATATTTGTTCTGTTTATCACAGTCCATCTTCCACTACTGGATTCATTGTGTTATACAGTCCCATGCTCTGTACAATCCATTCAAAGTGTACACTCAGTGGCTCTCATATTCATCACAGAGTTGTGCTGGCATCACCTCAGTCAATTTTAGAATGTTTTAATTACTCCAAAAGGAAAAATGCCATACACCCTTATACCCCCCCCAATTGTTGTCCCTTAGTATTAAAATAATATCTTCTTGCCATTGCTGAAAAATATTACTATCATCCATGAGCTACATTAGTTATAATTTTCCTGCATATCACCATATTCTTAGCACTTTGTAAAAGAACATTCTTATATTATTAACCACAATCTTCATCCACCACCAAAATCACTGTTATATATTCCCTAGATTATTCTCTAGCTTCAATTAAAATATTACATCCACAGACTAACCCTTTCAGCCACAATCACATTTATAAATCAGCAGTGTTAGTTATACTCAATATAATGTATCACCATCAACTCTATTCATTTCCACACCTTTACAATAAACCTTATTAAAATTTCTCTCTATATTAAGCATCAGCTCGCATTCTCAACCCACATTCAACTTCCTAGTAACTGATAACCAGAGTTTACCTCCATGAGTTTACTCATCATTTTAGTTCATATTAGGGAGACCATATAATATTTGTCCTTTTGGGTCTGACTTATTTCACTCAACATAATGTCCTCAAGGTTCATCCATATTGTCGTATGCATCCTGATTTCATTTCTTATTACAGCTAAATGGTATTCCATTTTATGAATATACCACATTTTGTTTATATCGTCATCGGTTAATGGACACTTGGGTTGTTTCCATATTTGAGCAACTATGAATAATGCTGCTATGAACATCCATGTGCAAATGTCAGTTCACAACCTTGCTTTCAGTTCTTCTGAATATATTCCTAGTAAAGGGTTTGCTGACCATTCTTTAGATTCCAAGAAGGTGAGGAGAAGCTGTATAGCATGTTGACTAGCAAAGACTTCTAGTTCTGAAGGAAAAGTTAGTCATAGTGTAAGATTGGGAATAACTACTCTTGGATGAAAATCTTAGCTGAATCTCTTAGCTGAAATTCTTAACAATTCAATAAGTATATCTGCTTGCCCCTAACATCATGTTTATAAATTAACCCTTATTAAGAAAATGGTAACTATGGCATTATTGTCTGCCACTTCTTTCCCTTCTCTGAATTACTGTTGAACAAAAGAATGAGCTTAAAATGCAGGCTACCACTTTGCTAATATCTGGTTGATCCAGGGGTTGTGTATTGGATTTAAGTCTGTATGTTATACCAAGTATGTTTATTATTCTTTGTAAATATACTTATTTGTTAGGAATGTCACCTTCCTGTTTTTTGGATTTTTTTCCTTCATGAGAGAAAGTGGAGGACATTGCTTAAGGATTGAAGTCTTAGAGCTGGGCTCTGAAAACAAATCTTGGCTTTACTACCTTCCTAGTTGTGTAATTTTTGGCAAGTTATTTAATTTCTCCATGTCCCAATTTCTTAATCAGTAAAACAGGAATAATAAGTGTACTTCATGGAGTTATTGTGAGGGATAAATGAGTTAATTCACAAGTACGTGGAACAGTGCCTGGAACCTCATGTGTACTTGATAAATATTACCTTTTGTTATTAATTATCTGCTTAACACTAATTTATTAAACTTCATTTTAAATATCACCATCTCTGTGAAGCTTTCTATAATTACCAAAGGCAGAACTAATCCCTTTCACTCCTCTGTGTTCCCAAAACATTTTGTACATATTTGATTGAACTGTAAATAATTCTTCCCCCACAGGAGAAAGTGTAAATAAAATCCCCCACTACCACAAATTATGCAGTTGTGTTTCCCACATTTGGGGAAATCACAGGTGCCAGCACACCTGGAGTGCAATGGATAAGCCTCATCCTGGGAAAATCACCTTCATAATCATGGTATCTTCTCTGCCAGGTAAGTATTGTAAGTAATTTATTTTATTTTATTTATTATTTATTTACCCCCCCCTTGCTGCTTGTCTTCCTTTGTTGTGCCAGCTCACCGTGCTGCGGGGGCCCTGAGCTCTCTGTGCCCCGCGGGAGCTCCTTCACCAGGAGGCCCGGGGGATCGAACCCAGGGCCTCCCGTATGGTAAGTGGGAGCCCAACCAATTGAGCCACTGCTGCTTCCTGTAACTAATTTTTAACATGTGTCTTTTCCCCCTGCTAGACTATGAGCTTCATAAGGATAGATTTCCTTTTTGAAAGATCATGTTTAATTCCTAGTTTCTAACACAATTCCTGGATTGAAGTGGGTGCCTAATAAATACATGTCAGTGCTACATCTCCGTCAAGATCACAAAAATTTCTGAGCCTTAGCTCATGCCTGTATGTCTTTGGAATCTCCCACAGTCTTTAGCACACTGATGGTCACATAATAAATGCTCAATAAATATTTGATGATTGACTGGTATTGCAACAGACTACTTCTGAAGCAAAAGAGCATAAAATCATATCTGAAATATTTGAAAGGAGGTTTTTTACTTCAATAAAATTTTATTTAAAAAAAAAGAATAATGGAGAGTAAAAACACACTGCATGCAAACAAATGAATATCTAAGGCCAGCAAGTCTTTTTTTTCTAATTAAAAATACATAATATTTTAGAGGGAAAGGGAAACAAACTGAAACAAGGATAAAAGGGAATATATTGAGCAGGGCTTGCTTAAAAATAATATTGTCACACTCATAACCTAAATCATAAAGATTAGAAACTTACTAGGAATCTAAATCATAAAGATTAGAAACTTGAATGCACGACTGAAAAACTTGGTCAAACAATAGAGGTTTAGTTAAGTTTGTGGGGGCACTGGGACTCTTTCTATAGCAGATGGAGAATGATATACTGTGCCAGCTGAGAAGATAAACAAAACAGAGTTTTAAACAGAGTCTAACAGAGTTAAACAGAGTTTTAAACAGAGTTTAAACTATTGAACAGAAGAATCTATAAAGAGACCGGTAGAAAAGAGGGAAGAGACATGCTAAAATAAACATTTGGGTGGACAGAGAAAATATTTAGCATGAAACCAGATAACCCAGGCCTTCCAGGAAAAAGAGAAGAAGGAAAAGTGTTATGTCAGGAACAGAAGAAACACTGTAGAGAAAAATACAAAAGTAATAAAGATAACAAGAACACAAATAACCCCCCATGTGTCCAAATGATTACACTGTATTTTAAAACAGTGCATATATGCACATTTCCTTGAATTCAGACTGTCATGAAAAACAGACAGTGTTCATCCATGATGATTTGTCATGAAAATCAATCACCACTCCTTGGGAAAGTACTTTGAAGCAGAAAATAAACTTTTTAAACATCCCCCTGTGCCCGCCCCTCCCCACACAAAGAAATAAATAGAAATAACAACAGCAACAAAAAAAAGTAATAAAGAAGCAGCTTGAGGGAAATATATACCATGCCTGGGTACATACGCTAGAAAAAAAATAACCGCACAAGAAGCAATGCCTGATGCATATTCAGAAAGAATATGACTCTCAAAGAGACCATGGCTGTTTAATTCAACTGGGACTGAGTAAAAACCCAGCCACATCATCCAGATGGGGTCTGAAATAATAGGTGAAGGGGCAAGGGATTCATTATGAAATGACAATAACTGTGGCTCCTTACATTTGAATAGAACTGTGCTGTATACAACACTTTCACACACAATAGAGCTGAAGCCTGCTCACATTATCTATATATTTATCCTCCCTTCTGCCCATCTTTCCCTTAGATTGTTACAATAGCCTTCTAGCTGGTCTCCGTGTTTCTGGCCTTGCCCCTCTAGGATCTTCTATCAACAATGCAACCAGAATGAACCTTTGAAAAAGTAGGTCAGAGCATGTCACTCTTTCTTTCAAGAAGCCTTCGAAGGTTTCCTGCCAGAGACTTTCCCATCTCAGATTCTTTACATTCTCTTTTCCTCTGAATGGAATGTTCTCCCTGAAAGATATCCACATTATTCACTCTCTCACTTTTTAGATGTTTACTCAAATGCCATTTATTCCAAGAGGCTTTCCCTCATCATCCCTTCTAGCAATTCCTATTCTCCTAACTCTATTTCAATGTCTCCATAATGCTTGTCACCATCTCACACATTACATATTTTCTTGTTTATTTTCTGCTTTTCCCACTAAAATGTACACTTCATGAGAGCTTGGATTTTGTTGTTTTCACTACTGAAATGCTAGTGACTATAAGAGTGCTGGAACATAATGGGAGCACATTAATGTTTGCTGGATGAA
Organism: Cabassous unicinctus; assembly: GCA_029593785.1. Taxonomy (NCBI): domain Eukaryota; kingdom Metazoa; phylum Chordata; class Mammalia; order Cingulata; family Chlamyphoridae; genus Cabassous; species Cabassous unicinctus. Next base: position 15,205 of record JAQZBX010007729.1, on the reverse strand, counting down.
TGAAGAAATGGATGGATGGATGAATATGACAGTGCTATCAAACTAGTGGTTCAGAATGTCATTAGTTGGATATGAAAGAGAAAATGCAACAATACAAGATGTTACCAAAAGGATTGGTGCTTCCTGAGTCTGTGGACCACTTCCTAATTCTTAATACTTTTTCCTTTTATAGTTTCCCCACACCATCATTTTCTTCTGGTTCTCCTATTTCATCACTTCTCATTTGCTTCCTGTGACTGTTTGAAGTTTTGTGAACTCCAGAAAAAATTATGTTCTTTGAACTAATTTATTACTGTGGGTGTGGGGCCCTTTGATTGAATTAGATTCAGTTAAGGGAACTTTTGATTAGATCACTTTTTATTAGATGGCTTTAGGGCCTTTGATTGGAACTATGTCAGTGAAGTATGACCCAGGTAAGGTTTTCCCTTTTGCTAGAGTCTTATGTAAGCAGAGAACTGAAAGCAGAAACACAAGGGAAAGACAGCTGCCATTTTACCCTGCCATGTGAGAGAGGACTAGAGAAGCCCCAAGAGGCTGAGAGGCAGGAGGCTGGAATCTGCGGAGCACAGAGGCAAAAAAAGAGGCTCTAGAGAGGCTAGCAGCTTAAAGCTGAAGAGAGGAGCCCTGCCATGTGCTTGACAACCTACAGCTGGGCTCAGGGGGAAGGCGGGACAGCCAAAGTTGAAGAGGGGAGGCCTGGAAAGAGATGAGCCATAAGCCTTATCACCCACACCTGAGCTCAAGGAGAAGGTGCACCTGTAGAGGAAGGTAGAGACCTTGGAAGAAATCAGCTGCCATTTTGCCTTGGCATGTGGCAGGAGTCCATGAAAGAGCATCTCTGATGATTTGGACATTTTCACAGCCTTGGAATGGTAAGCTTTTACCCTAATAAATTTCCCATTATAAAAGCCAATCTATTTCTGGTATTTTGCATTTTGCATTGGCAGTCTTAGCAAATTAAAACATGTCCCCAGTACTCCCTATTCCCTCAAAGAGTCTTAGGATAAGTAAGAGATCAGAACATATATAGGAAGCCTATCTTGTGTCTGGCACACAGTAGGCAGTCAAAAATATCAGTTCTTTTCCCTTTATCTTCTCCAGCACAGGACCATAATTCTCTTGAGTCCATTAAGTTCAATATATTCAACCCTAAACTTTTCCTCATCCCATACAAAATTAAAAAAACAAAACAAAACAAAAAACCAATGTCAAACCAAAAAAACACTAAGTACAAAACCTTAATTCAGTATCTTTTATTTTTCTTTATCTCAGTTAATGAAACGATCAAAAATCTAATCATCTTAATCATCTTGATCTCAACCCCTCACTATCCCTTGTCTGTCAATTTATAATGAGAATCACTGTGCCATGGAGGAAGAATTAACCAGACTTCATCAATGTTGCTGTCTCTGTCTTTACCAGTAAGGCTACTCTTCAAACTCAGGGCCTCATTCTGGCTCACCTGGAAATTTCCCTTCACCCCTTACCCTTCTAATTTCTACCTAGTTTATAGAGCTCCTTAAATGTCACTGCCCTGGTTTCTCCAGTCTAAATCAGGTCTTGATATGAAAGAGTGACTGTATATCTTGTACTTTTTCTATATCACTCATATCTAGAATTTGATTTTATTATTACTAGTGTGATTCTTTTAAAAATACCTGCTTCTTGCTCTATTCTATGTGCTTCATGAGGACAGAGGCTGTGTCTGTTTTATTTATTTTATTATAGTTGCCCAATTGCTTATCTCATGGTAGGTATGCAATAAAAATTTGCTAAAAAATAAATAGGCTCCTTCAAATCTTCTTGTGTGGTTGGACTCCAGAGCTTTCTATATTCCTATACTCATTCATGATTTATTGGACAAAATGGATGTTATTGGACAAAATGGGAATGGAAAGTCACCTTAACTTGTTATTTCCTTCAACTTTTCCATTCCTAACATAGTAACAACTAGTAGTAGGAAACATTTATTTAGGACTTACTTGGCACAGTTACCATGCTAAAAGCACTTTACCTCTTGTCTTGTTTATAATCCTATGAGGCAACTGTCTTTATTATCTCCAGTCTATAGATTAGTTAACTGAGGCAAATTCATGTAGCACTGTGATGACAATGCCATAATTTGAACCCAGGCAGGGTGACAGAATAGTCCCATGCTTAATCCAAGAAATTCTTCTTCTATTAATGTAAATTCCTAAAATCTTACAAACTTTGTTGGATATTTTGATGAAAGAAATAGTTTCTTAAGACCTCCTTATGGTCACTGTCTTTAAACATGGTTATTTATTAAAGTGACTCTGGTAAATCCAAATACAGTTCCATTAAATGTACAAAGATGTAGTAGTATTGATAATTTAGTGGTATTGCATGACTAATGTGAAGTCTTCTGGAGTTAACTGGATATTACAATAATGTTTAAATAACTATGAAAAGACAACAAATTTAGCTTACTATCTCTTGATATAGTAATATGTACAAAAATTTCCATGAAATACATATTTGATAGTGTACAAAACAGGATAAAATATACAAATAGAAGAGGTTGTCTTATAATTTAAATGCAGTTATCACCATAGACAGAATTTTTAAAACTTTCAGTGTATTTCCAAACAAAATTGGTATAAAATCAAACACTTAAGCTCTATTTACATATTTAAACAGCAAAGTAGACATATTTATATATTCTTAATATTTACCTTGATGGCAGGAATAGGCTTTTTGGGGATAAAACATTTTCTCTTCAGTGGTGAGAAAGCTGCATTTTGTTCTTTCAGTTTAATCTTGTGCTCTGCTATGATTTTTTTGCGTATCTCAAGATAAGGTCCAAAACTTGGCAGTTTCTAAAAGGAAAACACTCAAAATAAGAAATCACATTAGCTCATAAAAGAGAAAAATGGGCAGATAAAAGCACATAAGCATTACCAAGAAACAAATGTGTATTTTGAGATTGTTTCATATATACTCTAACAAGGTCCTCATTCATTCTTGGACCACTAGTCTTAAATAGGCATCAGATTCCATAAATTATTAAAATAACTTAAGAGCACAATATCTTTACCAAATATGTACGTATTAAGCATACAAATGCTAATTAAAATACATCTCTAAAGGGAATAAAGCTCACAATGGTAAACCAAATCCGTTCACTTAAAATAATAGCTATTAGTTAAATTATTTGTTGGTTTGTATAGACAGGTGAAACCTATTGATGCTTTTTCCCCCTTCATCAGGTTTTTAGCACGATTTAGACACAACCACAGTCCCTAACAAATGCTTTTGTCAATAGCAAAGGTACTTTGCCAAAGTTCTAATCTGTATCTCTATTTTATTGTGTTCAAATTCTTATTATACCTTTTTAAAGATTGTAACTAATGTTGATTGCAATTTACCGGAATAGCTAAAAAGCAAAATGGTAAAAATATTGATTTCTCTGAATAGAAAACAAATTTTATTTTGCATGAAGAAGGCAAAAATAGAAACAAAAAACAAAGGAAATGTCACAGTGGCTAAACGAACTCCATCAGTATTCAAAATCACATCATGGAGCTTTAAATCTCAAGGTTATTCAATTGTACTCTACAGAGTTCATTTAGAAAGATACCTGGGCGTCATGGAAAAATGCTAAGTGGTTTCAAGTTAACACAAAAATGCCCTCATACCATTCATTATTCCACGATTATTTCCTCTTCACTTTGTCCTTCCCCTCTTCTAGAACCTTTGATTTTTCACTTTTACTGGCATACATTGCTGGTGATAGACACCATTGAATTCCAAATGTTTTGTGTCAGCCTGTAACCTGGAATTGCTAGGTCTCTTTTATAAGACTGCAAAAACACCTCTCTCCCCTGCAGAATACAGCCCATTTATCTAGCTGATGGAGGTCTGGAAAACTACAGCACTTCAAGGTCATCCTGATCTCTGACCTAGCAAATGCTTCAGTGAAAAATCACTCTTGTTTCAAAACACTGGCCTCCATTACCTAGGTTGCATAATGCCTCAGGAAAATCTGTTCTCCCATCCTCTCAAGCTCTCAGTAGATATGCAAAGTAAACTTAAACCATGTTCCATGATCAAGCCAAACCGAAAACTGCAGCTATAAATTTATATTAGCAAGAAACATATTCATGTAGGAATATCTAAGATGGTTTCTTCCACTATCAATTCACTGTAATTATGACAAGTCAAGCAAAGGGAAACAATGTTATGAGTGCCAAATTAATTTCTAGAACTATGTACTTTTTCTTTACACCTTAGTGCCTTCCTATACTACAATATTAATGGCTGCAGTAATATGAAATAATATGATGGAAGGAGAGAGTATTTTGGGTATATTTTTACCATAAAGTAAATGGTGTTGACTTGCTAAATGCATAAAATAAATAAGGGTATAAAACAAATTCTCAATATTTATCAAATAGACAAGCTTCTTTAATATAGAAAAGGTAGTGCTTGTTTGAGAGTCCTCTTACAAATGAATTTTTCCTGGGATGGCTGAGGCGTTAGGGATTGCATTTTGTGCCAAAGAAATGTCCCTGGGATCCAGATAATACCTCATAAGGTAGTAAACACATGTCTACATGATATAAATCTTGTCAAAATGATACTCTCTCCACATAATCTTATATATCAAGGGCACCTAAATCCTAATCTCATTTTTTGAAGATTATCAAGAATGGTCAAGAGTCAAAACACTTGACCTCCAGTTCTAGCAAACTCCTCATTCTAGCAAGCACCATGAGAATCTGAACCATTATCATGGATCCCTGAGTGGTCCTTACATTAGTGACAACATCTAATTCTACCTAAAGTTTTGTAAAGGCTATTAAAAAGAAAGATTCTTGGAAAATTTTGACCTATTTCTTTTAGCATAGAACAGATTCTTTGTTCCATGTAAATTACTTTTTAAAGCAAATGTAGAGAAAGGATGTTAAATTTAAACCATGATGATCCAAATTGTTCCAGTAACAGTATTGATAATAATAATAAATAATAAAAGTGTTTGGAAATCTCTTCATGCTGAACAGAATACAGCCTGGGTAAACATCTGCAAGCCTGATATTTTCTGTAAATTTTTGGCAGTAGTTGACCTCATTAACCATATGTAAATTATGTTATGCAGCCTTTCCATGGCTAACAGTGCAATAATTCTAATATGCAATAATTCTAGAATTTTATAATTAGTCTTAAGGAGATGTTCTTAATTTAATGTAAATATTTTATAGGATTTTCTTTGTGCATTGGTCAGAAGCATCAGTAAAATAAAAGTAAATCTGTTGCCAAATTTTTCTTTAAATTGAAAGCACAAAAAAGATCAGTGACTGCTCACTCAACCTCCCAACATGTATCTCCAAATCAGATAGGGTCCATTTTCATGTGGTTCCTTACTGTCATGTAGAGATTCATGAGACTGAGGTGGACTACCAGCTTTTGAAACTTCAGGGTTGCCATAAACATTTTGTTTTCCTGGTTAGTAAGATAAAATTAAGTGATATTTTTATTGCACTGTACATATTAAAGTGGCTCTAGTGTATTTGGGAACTGAACATTTTAAAAGTTAAGATTTCTGCATATATAAAAGATCAATTCTTCCTACACCAATCACTTCTACACCTTCTACATTGAGATATATGTTTGTGTTGTAATTTTGCACAAACACCACAAAGCAAAGTAAAATAAAACAAAGAGTGAAGATGAATGCATAGTTAGTCACTGTGTATGTGTACAATCAGTGATGATTAATAAAGCATTTATTTCAAATCTCTGCCTGAACATATAGTTAATTGATTTCCTATTGCAGGAGGAGAAGCAGCAGGGCTTGAAAGAGCCAACAGCAGGAGCTTTTCCTCTTCATTCATTATTTTCTTACAGAAAAAGTTGTTGCCCGCGGAAACTCAAAGAGAGAGGTTTTGAGCATTGTGCTATATTTCTTAAACAAAGGAAAAAGTTCTTTAGGACTATCAAAAGCTGCTTTGTAACTGATGAACTGAACAAAGCTTAGAAATGGTTTGATTTTTGTTTCAACAGTTTCTCCAGGGATTCATCATTGATGAATTTGTTCTCAACACTAAAGCTAAATCCTACTCATTTAAAGATAACAGTATCTCACACTAAAACTGTCTCTATCTAGATATAAAAAGCATTACATTGCCGATAGAAAAGTGACAACATAATGAATCAACAATGATACCTTAAGCCAGCAAAGCTTTAAGGGAAAGAAGTCTATTTGGATGATAATTTATTCATGGATCAATCTAGAGGTAATTGAGCATATTATGAAGTAGAAAAGGGTTCTTGATCCTAATAGAAACAGGTACTGGTACTTCCAGTTTAAACTGCATAATTTTTATGAGAATGGCAGCAAGTTGGCTAATAGCACTGGTCTATAGTACTGTAATGGATCAACCCTTTTTTCCTAATAATACTCTCGTATCTTAATGGAAACCATAACAGCAAGAAAAGTAAATAATGACAAGTGAAAAGATAAAAGGATTTCAGGTTTATACCAAGTGATACAAACACAGAAGGAAAAATTAGACATAAAGGATATATATTTCATAAGAATATAAAAGTTGGCTTCTTTTCTTTTTCAAAAGTCATGTTCCATATATGTCATAGTTACAATATTTATTCAATGAATACAATATTGAATGCCTACTCTGGGCCAGGATTTGTGCCGTGCTATGCTAAAGGTTAGAAATTTCCACAAGGTATATGTACAGTTATCATTATTGTTAGTTTTACAAATATCTCTTTCTATTCCTTAAGAGCTATGTTAGATTGAATTGCATATCAAGAGTACCCAGTTATTGCAGTTATCTAAAGGCATGACACACAAAACTTCTTGGAAACTGTTTGAACTCAATCAAATGACGAAGAATTGGAGAGAAAAATGAAGAAAAAAAACCTTGAAAGAGTTGATCTTAAAAATCAAGAAGGCAGTCAGAGAATTAATTGAATATCTAAAATATAAAATGTGGGAACAATGTGGCACAATTTCTGGGAGCACAGGTTCTTAGTCTATTTCATCCTCTCCGAAATGGGTCATTGTATGGTTTAAATGCTGTGATTCACTAATTTCATCATCGTAAGGTCATGATGCAAGACAGCATGGTAGATAAAAGTAAGAAATGTCTTCTCTGTTCTGTCCTGCTGAATTCATTTACTTTTCTTCCTTTTCTCCTCATTATGACTATAAGTTGCTTAAATTTTGCCCTGATTTTAATTTCAAAATCAGTTTTAGTATGGCTTAGACTGAGAAACTTAGATTTTCCTATGATAATTGGCACGTGATGCTTAATCACCGATAAAACAGTAAGCAGTTTTTCACAATATTATCAAATTTGTACAGTGGAAAACAGTAAGATAAAAGAGGAAAGCTCATCTATATATTATGTTATCATGATATAAACTGGTGCCCAATTGTATAAATTGGGATACTAGGTGGACATGAAAAATATATGAAATTAATGAAATATGATTATTAGTTTAACTAGATAAACTTATGCCTGAAAATTTGACCAATAATCCGATGTCGTATAAGTAAAAAGCAATTATAGTTTGCTTCCTAGTGTAAGAAAGCCAACATAAGCATAGTGGCTATGGTACTGATTTAAGAGTTGAATTTGCATTAAAATCCCAGTTTTGCACTCATTAGCCGTGTGTCTATGAATAAATTTGTTAAAATTTATTGAAGTATATCACTCATACATGAACATACATAAACAATAAGTGTATAGTAATAGTTGTGAACGTACAAAACCAACATATATAACATCATATAGGGCTCTCATACCTCACCTTACCACCAATACCTTGCATTGTTGTGAAACATTTTTAACTAATGATTAAAGAGCATCTTCAAAATATTACTACCAACCAAAGTATTTTCCCCCATCCCACTCTATTATTATTATTGTTTTATATCATTTTTACATGAACATACATAAGCAATAAGTGTAAAAGTTGTGAACTTACAAAACAAACATTCATAACATCATACAGGGGTTCCATACATCAACCTTCCACCAATACCTTGCATTGTTGTGAGACATTTGCTACAAATTATGAAGGAATAGTGTCAAAATCTTACTACTTATTATAGTACCCATCCTACATTCAGTACATTTCCCCCCCAACCTACCTCATTATTTCTTTTTTAAAATATGTTTTTATGACAGAAGTTGTAAACTTACAAAACAATCATGCACATGTGCAGAATTCCCCAACAACACCCCTTTATCAACACACCACACCATGGTGGAATATTTGTTACAGATTATGAGATAATATCATATGATTATTACCAGGTCCACAGTGTACACTTCGCACACATTTTTCATACTCCCTCATTATCAACACAGTACATCTTTGGCATAGATGCAAGAATATTACATTATTACTGTTAATCACACTCCGTAAGTCACTCCAGTTGTATTTTTCCCATGCTTCTCCACATTCCCACCTCCCTGCAATAGTGATGTACATCTGCTCTAGCTCACAAAGGACACTCTTGCATCTGTACCATCAACCACTATTCTCGTCCACCTCTGGGTTTACTGTGCTATTCAGTCCCTAGATTATTCTCTAGTTTTCTGTCAATTGGCATTTACATCCCTAGACTACCATTTTCAGCTACATTCCCATTTATAAACCAGCTGTTACTCACTATAATGTGTTACCATCAACTCTGTACATTTCCACACTTTTACAGTAAAGTTAATTAAACCTTCTACATACACTAAATATCAGTAATATATCTCAGTCCTCCTCTTATCTCCTTTAAGAATCCACCAGGTCTTGAAGATATTTTCCTACATTTTCTTCTAGAAGCTTAAGGTTCTTGCTTTTATATTTAGGTAATTGATTCCTTTTGAGTTAATTTTTGTATAGGGTATGAGATAGGGGTCCTTTTCCTTTTGCTATGGATATCCAATTTTCTCAGCAACATTTGTTGAATGGACTGTTCTACCAGAGCTGGGTGGGTTTGACATGCTAGTCAAAAATCACTTGACCATAGATGTGAAGGTCTGTTTTTTAAGCATCATTTCAGTTCCATTGGTCTATGTGTCTGTCTTTATGCAAGTACCATGCTGTTTTTATCACTGTAGCTATGTAATATGACTTAAAGTCTGGAAATGAGAGTTTTCCAACTTTGCTTTTCCTTTTTAAGATGTTTCTGGCTATTCAAGACCCCGTACACTTCCAAATAAATTTGATAATCATGTTTTACACTTATTTAAAAAATGCTGGTGGAATTTTTATCGAGATTGCATTGAATCTGTATATTAATTTGAGTAGAATTGATATCTTAATGTATGAATAAATTTTGTAACCATATTGTTACTAATTTTCCTTGTTAATGAAATGAGAGTAACAGTATCTTACTCATCATGTTGGTATAAGCTTTAAATGGAATATTTGTAAAGTGCATGTCTGCCAATCTATTCTTATAAACCTTAACTGCTGCTTAAGCTCTGTGTACCATGTTCTGTTTAATTCCATGTATGCTCATGCAATCCTTCTGCCTAAATGTTCCCCCCCTACCGTTTTTACCTGGTACAGGTCATTTAGCTTTTTAGTTTCAGTTTGGTCTTAGCATGTAAGTAATCTCCTTTATTGATGACCTACCTACTGTCAGGAGTTTCTCAGAGTGCTCCAGAGTAATCTGGCCATAGTTTAATCCTTGTATTTACTTCACTGCCTGTGATGGTTAAGCAAATGTATCAACTCGGCCAGGTAATTGTGCCCAGTTGTTTGGTCAAGCAAGCACTGGGCTAATTGTAATATAAGGATATTTATGGGCTTTAGTCATCAGTGAGTTACTGCATAGATGGCTGATTACATCTATGATCAACCAGGGAGATTGCCGTCAGCAATGAGTGACACTTTATCCAATCAGTTGAATGCCTTAAAAGGGGAAGTGATTTCAGCATTCAGAGAGAATTTCCCAGCTTCTCTTTGGACAACCAACGTCTCGCGGAAACTCATCAAGGACCTTCATTGGACTTTCATCGGAGCCCCTGGTTTGCAGCCTGCCTGTGGAACCTGGGCTTGTGCATCCCCATGGTCACATGAGAGAATCTTATAAAATCTCATACTATTTACAGATTATCTCCTGTTGATTCTGTTCCCTAGAGAACCTTGACTAATACACTGCCTAATCACTAATAGCCTATGCCTCCATCTTCCCCAACTGAGGTCCTAGATATTTGATTTTTGATCTAACTCATAATAGGTACTCTCTATATATTTAATTCAGTGCTGTTAATTATGTTCACAATGTTGTGCTACCATCACCACTACCCATTGCCAAAACTTTATGATCAATGCAAATACAGATTCTGTGCAATTTAAGCATTAACTCCCCATTCCCTATCCCCACCTTGTCCCTTGGTAACCTATATTCTAGATTCCGACTGTATGAGTTTGCTTATTCTAATAATTTCATATCAGTAGAGTCATAAAATATTTGGCTTATTTCACTCAGGGTGATGTCTTCAAGGTTCATCCATGTTGAACTTCATTCCTTTTCATGGCTGAATAATATTCCATTGTATGCTGCTTTAGTTTCTTAGGCTGCTGAAGCAAACACCATGAAATGGGTTGGCTTAAACAATAGGAATTTACTAACTTACCGGTTTTGAGATGGGGAAAATGTCCAAATCAATGTATCATCTAGATGATGCTTTATTCCTGAAGATCAGCTGCTAGCAATTCTTGGCAGCTCTGTTCTGTCACATGGCAAGGCACATGGCGGTATCTGTTGGTCTCTCCTTCTCTTCCAGGTTTTACTGATTTCAGCTTCTTGATTCCATGGCTTCTCTCTCTCTCTCTCTCTCTCTCTCTTTCTCTCTGTATTCCATTTATAAAGGATTACAGTAATAGGATTAAGATCCATCCTGAATAAAGGGGTCACACCTTAACTGAAGTAGCCTTATCAAAAGGGTCTACTTACAATGGGTTGACACCTACAGGAATGGGTTATATTTAAGAACATATTTTTCTGGGGTACATACAGTTTCAAACTAACACACATGTATATACCACATTTTATTTATCCATTCACAGGTTGATGGACAATTGGGTTATTTCCATCTTTTGGCAATTTTGAATAAAGCCATTATGAATATTGGTGTGCAAATATCTGTTCAAGTCCTGGCTTTCAAATCTTTTCGGTATATTTTAAAATGTGGGATTGCCTGGTCATATGATAATTCTACACTTAACTTTCTGAAGAACTACTAAACTGTCTTCCACAGCAACTGCATGATTTTACATTGCCACCAATAATGAATGAGTCCCTCTATTTCTCCACATCTCCAACACTTGTAATTTCCATTTTCTTAATACTAGCCATCATAGTAGGCATGAAATGGTATCTCGTTGTGGATTTGATTTGCATCTCCATAATAGCTAGCTGTGTTGAGCATCTTTTCATGTGCTTTTTGGCCATTTGTTTATCAGATATGTGTTTTCCAAATATTTTCTCCCATTGAGCAGGTTGTCTTTTAACTTTCAGGATAAAGTCCTTTGATGCAAATTTTTAATTTTTCTGAGGTTACATTTATTTATTTTTTTCTTTTGTTGCCTAGCACAAGGTCTTGAAGATGATTTTCTAGGTTTTCTTCTCAGAGTTTTATGGTTCTGGTTCTTATATTTAAGTGCAGAATTGATGTTGAGTTGATTTTTTATATGGTGTGAGGTAGCATGACATCCAGTTTTCCAGAAGAATTTATTGAAGAGACTATTCTCTCCCTATTGAGTGGAATTGGCACTCTTGTAAAAAATCAGCTGGCCATAAATGTGAGGGTTGATTTCCGAGCTCTCAATTCTATTCTATTGGTTCTCTATTTCTGTCCATGTTCCATTACCATGCTATTTTGATTATTATGTCTTTGCAATGAGTTTTAAGATTGGGAGTGTGAATCCTAGAACATCGTTTGTCTTTTTCATGATGACTTTGACTATTTGGGAACCCTTACCGTACCATATACATTTAATGACTGGCTTTTCCATTTCTATCAAGAAGGTTGTTAGAATTTTGATAGGGATTGGGTTAAATTGGTATACTGTTGTGGGTGAAATTGACATCATAACAACATTTAGTCTTCCAATCCATGAATAAGGAATGTCTTTCCATTTATTTAGGTATTCTTTTATTTCTTTCAGCAATGCCTTGTAGTTTTCTGCATACAAGTCCTTTACATCCTTGGTTATATTTATGCCTCTATATTTCATTCTTTAAATTACTATTGTTAATGGAATTTTTTCTTGATTTCTTCTTCCAATTGTTTATTGCTAGTGTATAGAAACACTACCGATTTTTGATGTTTATCTTGTACCCTGCCACTTTGCTGAAGTCATTTATTAGTTCCAGTAGCTTTGTGGTGGAGTTTTCAGGATTCTCTGTATCATGTCATCTGCAAATAAAGTTTTACTACTTCTTTTCCAATTTGGATGCCTTTTTATTTCTTTAGTCTTGCCTAATTAAATCTCTAGCTAGAACTTCTAGAACAATGTTGAATAAGAGTGGTGACAGTGAGTGTGACAGTTTGAATTTGGTAAATTCCAAAAGAGATTATGTTTGTGAACTAATTCATTCCTGTGGGTGTGAGGCCCTTTGAGTGCATTACATTTAGTTAAAGGGCCTTTTGATTAGATCACCTTTTAGATCATTTTAGGGCTTTTACTTGGACTAAGTCAGTGAGATATAACTCAGGTTGAGCCTCTGCCATCTTGCTGGGTTTTTTACAAATGGACACACAGAGGGAGAGAGAGAGACAGAGAAAGGAAGCAACCATTTTTTTATCCTGCCATGTGAGAAAAGACTTGAGGGTTGCTAGCAGCCAAAACTTAAGCACAGAGTCCCCAAGAGCCTGCACTCATGGATCAGTTCAAGGCTGAAGACATGAGCCTTATGCCTGATACCCCACAGCTGAAATTAGAAAGAAAGTGGAGAAGCCAAGACTGAGAAAGGAGGCCCAGAAAGAGACAAGCCTTATGCCTAGTTGCCTACAGCTAAGTTCTGGGAGATTCTGAAGGGGAAGGCAGGGACCTCGGCAGAGATAGGCTGCCATCACGGGGAGTGCCAGTAGCTGACTTTGGTAAGAAAGCATCTATGATGGTGCTTTGATTTGGACATTTCATGGCCTTGGCACTGTAAGCTTTTATCTGAAAACTGTGAAACCTAATGCAGTATCCCCTGAAGGTTTTCAGAACTGTTTGTGACCCATGACTCCTGTTTTCCTTCTAATTTCTCCTTATTGTAATGCAAATGTTTTCCTATGACTGTCCCTCCTTTGCATATTGGAAGCAGATAACTTGTTTTCTAAGTTTCATAGGTCTAGGGCAAGAAGGAAATGTTGACCCAAGACAGACTGCATGTGTATAACTGATTTTGATGTGATTTTATACTTAGCTTTGCTACTGAAATGATATAAGGCTTTTGAAATATTGTGATGTAATGAATGTATTTTGCATATGGAAACATACATTTTTAAGATTCAGAAGGTGGAGTGTGAAAGTTTGAACTTGGTATGTCTCAAAAAGAGATTATGTTTTTGAGCTAATCCATTCTTGTGGGTGTGAGGCTTTTTGATTGCATTAAATTCATTTCTGTCTTAGTTTGCCACAGAGCTACTGAAGCAAAGTACCAGAAATGGGGTGGCTTTTATAATGGGAATTTTATCTAGAGTAAACGCTTATAATTCCAAGGCCATGAAATGTCCAAATCAAAGCACCGTCAGAGATGCTTTCTCATCCTCCATGGGGCAAAGATGGCAGCCCTGCCTTCACCTTCAAAATCTACAGTCTTCTGGAGTTCAGCTGTGGGCAACAACGCATAGCGACTGCCTCTTTCTGGGCCTCTGCTTTCTTCCTGAGTTCAGCTGTGGACTATCAGGCATATGGCTCATGTCTTCAGGCTTGAGTTGCTCTGTGGTCCCAGCCTCTTAGGGGCTTCGTGCTTAAGCTTTCGCTGCTAACAATCCTCCAGTCCTCTCTCACATGGCAGGATCAAAAAATGGCAGCATCCTTTCGCTGTGTGTTTCTCTCTCTCTCGGTGGTTTCCTTTTATATAAGACCCAGTAAGAGGTGAGAGGCTCATATGAGTCATACCTCACTGATATAGTCCAATCAAAAGCTCTAAAGCAATCTAATCAAGTGATCTAATTAAAAGGCCCCTTAACTGAATTTAATGCAATCAAAGGGCCTCATACCCACAGGAATAAATTAGTTCAAAAACGTAATCTTTTTTTGGAATTCACCAAATTCAAACTGTCACAGTGGCAATCCTTGTCTCTTTCCTGATCTTAGAAGGGAAGCTTTCTGTCTTTTACCATTGAGTATGATGTTAGCTGTGTGTTTTTCACAGATGTCCTTTATCACGTTGAGGAAGTTTCCTTCTATTTCTCACTTTTGAAGCATTTTTATTAAGAAGGAGTGCTTGATTTTTGTCAAATGCTTTTTCTGCATCAATTGAGATGATCATGTGATTTTTTTCCATTGTTCTGGTTCATGTGGTGCATTACATTAATTGATTTTCTTATGTTGAACCACCCTTACATTCATGGGATGAATCCCACTTAATCATGGTGTATAATTCGTTTGATGTGTTGTTGAATTTGGTGTGCTAGTATTTTGTTGAGGATTTTTGCATCTATATGCCTAAAGGATATTGATCAATAGTTTTCTTTTCTTTGTTATCCTTATCTGGCTATTGTATGAGGGTGATGTTAGTGTCATAAAATAGGTTAGGGACTGTTCCCACCTCTTCAATTTTTTGGAGAAAGTTGAGAAGGATAGTTTTTAATTTTTGGATTGTTTGGTAAAATTCACCTGTTAAGCCACCTGGTCCTGGGTTTTTCTTTATTGGGAGGTATTTGATTACTGATTCAGTCTTTTTAGTAAGTTATTGGTTTTTTGATATCTTCTATTTCTTCTTGAGTCAGTGTAGGCAGTTTGTGTATTTCTAGAAAGTTGTCCATTTCATCCACGTTATCCAATATGTTGCCATACAGTTGTTCAGAGTATCATCATATAGTCCATTTTATTTCTTTGGGGTCATAAATAATGTCCTCTTTTCATTTCTGAATTTAGTTATTGGTGTCCTCTCTATTTTTTCCCTCTGTCAGTCAAACTAAAGTTTTGTTGATTTTATTGATCTTTCAAAGAACCAGTTTTTGGTCTTGTTGATTCTATTTTTTTT
>JAQZBX010007728.1:11839-49863 GCA_029593785.1 Cabassous unicinctus | reverse complement strand
TGCTTTGAACCTTCTTGCACATGCAATGCATTTTCAAGGTCTGTTGTGGAATTTTGATTTTAGAATACATCTGCCCTCACTGAACAATAAAACAGAAGTGTGGATTCTTAAAAATGAAGGGATTTGATCTGATTTTGGTTCTATTTTATGACTAAGTAAATCATTAAATTTTATTTTTATTATAACTCAACATTACAAATTAGTCTAAAGGGATGAATTGAAAATTTTTTCTTTTTTAAATCTTAAGTGATTTCTTGTTAAGAAAGAGAAAGATGAGTAAAATGTATTTTTTTGCTTATTCTTAGAGTAGAAAATAGCTGTTCCCTTTCTTTTCTTCCTTCCAGTCAAGAGGATATTCTATTCTGTAGTATATAGAGACATAATTACAACAGATAAATATGCCAATCCATTATCTGTTATTCTTTTTAACAGTCCAGTCCATCATCTCCAGAACCAGCTAGCCTTCCTGCAGAAGATATTAGTACAAACTCCAATGGTCCAAAACCCACAGAAGTTGTGCTAGATGATGACAGAGAAGATCTTTTTGCAGGTAATTGTGAATATCTTCATTTCTTAATAATGGTCGATCTTAGTGTGTATATCTCATTAGATATTGTATTAGTCAGTATTCTCCAGAGAAATAGAACTGACAGGAGATAGATAGATATATGAAATTTATCATAGGAATTGACTCATGCAACCATGAGGATTTGGCAAGTCCAAATTCCTTCTGGCTGGCAAGCTGCAAGTTGGGAGCTCCCATGAAGATTTTGATGAGTTCCCAAGGAGAAGCTAGCTGGCTGAGGTAGAGAGAGAAATTCTTCTTTCTCACTGCTGAAATCATCAGTTCTCCCTTTAAGGCCTTCATGTGATTGGATGAGACATCTCTCATTGCCAAAACAATCTCTTTTGTTGATTGTAGATGTAATCAGCCACTGCAATTAACTGACTAAAAGTTTAAAGCCATGAAATACCCTCACAGTAATAAGCAGTCCAGTGCTGCTTGACCAAACAACTGGATACCATAACCTAGCTAAGTTGACACATCAACTCAACCATCACAAATAGAAAGTATTTTCTAAAGCAAATCTGAAATTTTGTAAAGTGTTATCATAGCAGTTTTTGTATCAACTTCTAGGGATAGAGAATTTCCAATTGGGTCTTTTTGTGAGAAGTGTTGGCTGTTGAGAGAAGCAAAAATGTGGTCCTTTCTGGTTTTAGGTACTTAAAAATAACACGTGATAATTTGATTATTTTTGTCAGTACTTGTACTCAAAACTGATGGTTTTGCCAGTCATGCTTTGAGAAATAGCAGTGATTGTATTTTTTTTATATATATATGACATTTTTAATCACTATAATTTTGTATGCCTTTTTTAGATTTTATTTATTTATTTATTTATCCGCCCCCCTTGCTGCTTGTGCTCGCTGTGCATTTTTCTGTGTCTGCTTGTCTCCCTTTGTTGTGTCATCTTGCTGTGTCAGCTCACCGCGCCGCACGAGCTGGCTTGCCTTCACCAGGAGACCCCGGGAATCGAACCCGGTGCCTCCCATATGGTAAACGGGGAGCCCTATCGATTGAGCCACATCCGCTTCCCGATTGTATTCTTTATATTACTTAACAAATTGTCACAAAGCAAAATTAAACTTTGCATTTAACAATCACTTTCTTATATATATGTTTGAAATCTGTTTATTTTAATAAAATGCAGCAATATTTACCACCTATTCCATGTTGGTTCACTTTTAGGTAGGTAAATGGATGCTTAAGGAATTTATTTTTGAAAGGAGGGCAGGATTTGGTATAGTCCATCCTAAATTTTAAAATATTGGACTCTTCCAAAACACTTAACTGCTTTAAGATTAAAATTTAGGTCCGAATTAATGTTTTTATATTAAGAAGTAAAGTCTTCCTTAGAATTAATGACAAAGATATTCTGTATTTGACAGCTTAATGTATCTGAACTGGCTTTTATTGAGTTGAACCTTAATAATATGTCCTAAAAGGAGGACAAATACTGTATGAATGCGTTACTATGAACCAAATATATTGTGTAACATATTGTTTGATTAAAAAAATTTTTTTATATGTATCCAGTACATTTAATTGAGAAATGTATATATTTATTCATCTCTGTTTACTTTTTAGTTTTTAATTGTTTATATTTTCAATTGTTTAAATGTATAAAATAAAGTAAAAAATAATAATAATAATAATATGTCCTTAACTTTTATAGTGGATCAATACTTGAACTGAGTTTCTGTATAGTATTTCTATATTTTTTGGTACAAATATGTTTGAAGATAAAATAATCCATCACAAATGTCTGTATAATTTCCTGCTTGATTAATTCCATGAAGAGTTGTGCCTCCACAGATGAATACTATCTTTTATCACGTCAGAAAATTAAAAGTAGGATACCAAATACCAATCATGTTTCATCTCTCTGTGTGTGTATGTGTGTGTGTAACTACCTAACAATTTATAGTCAAAATCACAGTTAACCAAAGTTGTAATATTCCTTTCATGGACTTTTTTCCAGGCAATCCTTAGAGTTCCTTCATGGCTGTTTTAGTTTCCTAGGCTTCTTTAACAAATACCATGCAACAGGTTGGCTTAAACAATGGGAATTTATTAGCTTATGGTTTTGAGGCTGGGAAAATGTCTAAATCAAGGCATCATCAAAGCAATACTTTTCTCCCAAGATTGTGGCATGCTGGGGCTGGCTTATGGGCACCCTTGGTGCTTAGCTTGTCATATGGCGTCTTCTGGTCTCTCCCTTCTCGTCTGGGTTCTACTGATGTTTATCTTCTTGCTTCCTGTGACTTTCTCTGTCTGAATTTCATTCTCTTATAAAGGACTCTAGTAATAGGACTTATCCTGATCAAGGTGGGCCATACCTTCAATGAAGTAACCTCATCAAAATGTCATTCTTGCAATGGGTATGCACCCACAGGTATAGATTAGATTTAGAAACGTATTTTTTTCTGTGATACATAACAGCTTCAAACCATCACAATGGCATTTGTTTCTTAATTTAAAAGATAACACAATGGGAAGCAGCTGTGGCTCAATTGGTTGGGCTCCCGTTTACCATATGGGAAGCCCTGGGTTCGATTCCTGGGGCCTCCTGGTGAAGGCAAGCAGGCCCACGCAGTGTGGTGTGTTGATGGACCACGCGGTGCAGTGAGCTGGCGCAGCAAGATGACACAACAAAAGAGAGACAAGCAGACACAGAAAAACACAAAGCAAATAGACACAGCGAGCACAAGCAGCAAGGGGAGGACAAATAAATAAAAATAAATCTTTAAAATAAATAAATAAATAAAGATAACACAAGTCCTTTCTCTACTAAGCAAGTACTAATCTAAAATTATGTGTATTCCTATACATGAAAGTTTTGGATTATCCATTTTGTTAAAGACTTAATAAAAGAGTCAGAATTCCATATAATTGAGGGTACTGAAACCTTACTCTAACAACAGAACTATGTGTGTGTGTGTCTACGTGTGCATAGGAAAGAATGTAGTTTTAAGTATGTACATCTGGTCAAACAATTAGCCAGTAAAGACTATACAATAATATTTGCCTAACTTAGCTCAATTAGAAAAACCTTTAATCATTTTAGACTATCCAGCAGTATATATTAAATATTGTGATTCAGATATGGTCAGTGTTCATATATTTAAAAAAAAAAAAAAAAAAAAAAAAAAAAAAAAAAGGATGGATACTAAAGAACAAACAGTAATTTGTTTTCTTTGTTAACCTGAAAACATAAACCTTTTTTTATGCCTTTTACCTTAAATTCGGCTGCATCTCTAATGACATTGCTAGGTGACCTAAGACCTACTCTGATCATTTTTTTATAAGTGAAATAATACTATACTTGCCTCTTATTTATAATGCATTTAAGCAAGGATATCACACCTGCTTCTGTGGAGAAGTGTGGTTCCAGGAAACCATAATAGCAAGTAGTATATGTTATGAGGATGGTGAAAACTATTGTCCAGTAATGAGAACATGTATTTGATTTATTTTATTTCTCTATCTAGATGAATATAGATACTGTTTTAGTGACCTAGCCATTTTGATTTTAAAACCTTAAGGAGATTAGATTATGTTGGTATGCACGCTAATGTGTTTTGGGTAGCATTCCAAGTACGGTATGTCAGAAGTGGTACCAGGAAACTTTCAAATGTGACGTATGTTATTATTAGCTTACTTAGGATTTGTACACTAAATGTGGTTACCTGTGGAAACCCTCTCCTCTACTAGTGTAGTCAAGAAACTGTCCTAAAGGAATAAGTGGGCAAATTACCAATACTGAAATTGTCTTAGATTTTAGAACTTGTTTCTCTCAGAGCTCTAGTTTACTTTACTTATGCTGTTTAGCAAATGATACCTATTGCAAGTTTAATGAGTATTCTTTGTTTAAAAAATTTTCTGGCATCTGTCATGAATGAAATATTAATTAGTTGACATTGACATAATCGATTTATGCTTGTCTTCAAAGTAAGTCTTCCAAGGAAAAGTTACAGTTGGTATCTATGTGACATCTTCCTGAATGTTTAGCTCTAGCTTAAATTAAACCTTGTGAAATTGTAATATTTTAGTTTGCTTATGCCAAAAGAAGTCATGAGAATAGTTTAAGGCAGACTTCATATAGTGGTATGCTGAACCTATATCTGTTTATTTACAGTTTTCTCTTTCAAATTTGCTTCTTATGTTTAGCTTTTCTTGTTTTGAGGTCTCCTACAATTTATGAAGTAGCCTATCAGAGGCAGTTCAGAGAACACAAAACATGGTTTCATTGAAATAAAATGTGATTAAAAAGTTAAAATGACTTTATCTCTACTGGTTTCTAAAAAAAAGTTACTATCTTTTTCACTATCTTTGTCTGTGGATCTGCCCATAACAAGTGCCTATTTCAGAATTTTGGGTTTTGTTAGTTTGCTGCTGATTATTATTTCAGCTATTGTTTATAGATTAAAGATATCATGCCTCCTAGCTTTAAGATATTGTTTTATTCTGCTCTTTATATTGCTCTGTTTCTTTAAAAAAAAAAAAAAAAATGCCAACAATCTTGGTAGCCTTAAATTGCATGTAAGTTTTTAGTTTTGAATATTAGGGTCATCTATAATCTGTTTTAACATCTATAGTCTATTTTACTTCTACTGGTTATCATAGTTTGAAAGATTTTGTTTATTAATTTTTATTTTAAAATATAAAAAAATATATGCCAAGTGAGGGTCTCATCAATATGAGATAACCAGTAAGAATAAGGTAAAATGTTAACCTGCGCAACCTCTTTTCAGGTAAATGCTTTTACTATATATTTTTTGAGGTGGTCAAATTAAAATAGCTCACTGACTACCATTGCTACCTTCCAACCTCTAGGAATGTAAGAACCTCAGATTAGAAGTCTGGTCTGATCCCCTGTTTCCCTTAAAGTCTTGCCTTCCTTTACTTGATATCAATTCTACAAACCAGAAGTGTGATTTACATTAAGGCCACTGATTGTAATTGTCACTTTCCTTGCTTTGCTTTTTATTATTATTTAACATTCCCCATGCATATATCTTGTTTTTCCAACTAGATTATAAGCTCCCTGAGGGCAGGTATGAAATTTTACATTTCTTTGTGTGTCTTCACTGCACTTAATAGCACAGTGTTATATAGTTTGTACACACTCGGTTTATTTGGTTTGATTTTGAATAGATTTGAGATTTTTTTTCAAGCAAATGGGCATTTTAAATAAAAATCCAAGCATATGTTTTCTTTGTGTCAATATTAGTCTGTTCAGCTAATATCTCATAATTCTTGGCAGTTAATTGCTTTGGATTACTAACATGGTAGATTATCCATAACAAATTTTAAATCCCAGTTGGGAGAGTTTTAGGCAGTTTCTGCCATAAAGCTTCTATTCATCTGTATAAAATAATCATAATGTTAGTATGAATAAAAGATGTGGAAGGTAAGTCACCACAAGTATAAAATACAAATCTAAGCACAAATGAATGCGGAATTATCCACATCATTGTTTTTCTCCTAGCGTTATCCCTTCTAGTAATATAGATAACTAAACTGACTTAATGGAATTCTTCCTAAAACCAGCAGTCCTTGTTGGTTTTTAAATTATTATAAACAACTAGGGAAGGAGTCATAAAATCATTTTTAAGAATTATTTTAAAATAACATTACTTTGATATTTGTGAGTGGAATACCAAATATTTTACTTAATTCATTAATTGCTATATAGAATATTAAGGAATTGCTCTTAGTATCCTTAACTAACTTGTTTAATTTGTGTCTAGAAGCCACGGAAGAAGTTTCTTTGGACAGTCCAGAGAGGGAACCTATACTCTCTTCAGATCCTTCTCCTGCAGTTACCCCTGTCACCCCTACTACACTTATTGCTCCCAGAATTGAATCAAAGAGTATATCTGCTCCTGTGATCTTTGATAGATCCAGGGAGGAGGTATGGATAATGTTTTTACTCTAAATTAATATGTAAATAATAAAACCTTTGTTCCCCTTTGAACATCCCTTTCCTGTTGGTCATTCCTGATTGAAGACTTTCTGATATTTTTGGAAAAGAACATTGGACTAAAGGAGGCAGGGATCTGGCATCTGGTCTTATCACACATCACTTGCTTTCTTTTTCTTAAGTCAAGGAACTTGTCATTTGTGATCTTATGATGATAATGTATGGCTGTTAGGTTTTCATGATGGTCAAATAAGATAATGTATGAAAGTGTTTTGAAAACTTTTAATCATGATAAAGAGCTATTTTAAATGACTTCCTTTGATAAAATCATGAATATTATTGATACTTAAAGATTGCTCTCTACCCTTTGTTTTTAAAAGCAAGGAATTTATGTCAGTTAGGGGTACTATCTCATGATTTAGCAGTAATTTTTTGTTTTTTGCAATTAATTTAAAATTTTTATTGTAAAATACTTGTAAATTAAAATGAACAGCAGAGTGGGGGTAGCTCAGTGGTTGAGCACCTGCTTTGCATGTACAAGGTCCCAGGTTCAATTCCCAGTACTCCTAAAAAAAATAAAAATAAACAAATAAAATAAAATGAACAGAAATAATATGTATACCTATAACTATATAATAAAGTAGAGTGCAAATTTGCATGAAATTTTGAATTGTTAAACCTTTAAAAATTGCTTCAACCACACATATAATTTTAAGTAAATATTTAAATGGGATGATATATATGCTCCTTGAGTTGGGAAGACCTTTTTTAGCAGTAATTTTTGATATGTGAACTTGGAGAAGAAAAACCCTTTCTTCGGGTTTTTATATAATATAAATATGGCAGAATATAATTGGAAATTATAATAAATGACAAATTATATACTTCATATGGAACTAGACCATTAAAATGACCATGGTTAAAAAAATTACAGTTACACACAACAACATGAATAATCTCACAAACATAATATTAAGGGAAAGAAGGCAGAAATAAAAGATTACTTAACGCATAATTCCATTATATGAACTTGTTAAAACAGGTAAGACTAATGTCTGATGTTAGAAGTCAGGCTAGTGGTTAAGTTGGTGGGTTGGGGGATGGATTGTGACTGGAGAAGAAGCCTAAGAAGGCCTTCTGGAGTAATAATGGTGTTTAAATGTTTCTTGATGTAGGTTCTGGTTATACAGATGTGTTTACTTTGTAAACATTTATTGAGCTGTACACTTAGGATTTATACACTTTTCTCTATGTTACAATTCAAGTAATGTTTTCTTTAAAAAATCTGTACAAAAGGGCAACCTTAAAAGATTAAGATTAGGAAAACTCATTTTTCTTTTACATAGTCTTAGACTGTTAATATTGCTTTGAAAAATTTGTAAGGTTTAGCAGTCCTTGAGCTTTCTTCTTGGAAATAACAGTTTTCCTTCAGAGCTGCTATTTTTATTGCTTATTTATAATAGCATTAAAAAGTGCTTCCCTGTAGTGTCATGGGATTATCATTTTTCCTACTTAATGCTTTTTTTTTTTTTAAGGAGATACCAGGGATTGAAGCCACGACCTTGTACATGGGAAACAGGCACTCAACCACTGAGCTACATCTGCTCCCCAATGAGAGTTGGGTTTTGTTGTTTTTTGGGGTTTTTTTGTTTGTTTGTTTGTTTGTTTTTAGGAGGTACCAGGGATCGAACCCGGTGCCTCATACTTGGGGAAGCAGGTGCTCAACCACTTGAGCTACATCCATTCCCCTGCGTACTGCTTTTTGCAGTGAGCTTTATAATGTCTTCATTGGCTTGAAAGAGTAAATGTGTTTATTTGGTTGGTTAGAGAAATCATTATGCTAATGTTGCTTTTATATATAATTTCTGCAGGTATATAGTATTCTGCTGGTAAAAGTAATGGCTACCTCCTGGTTATTAAAGAGTAGAGATACAACTTTTAAAAATGCTAATATTAAAAATAATTAATGAATTAATTTTCTCAATAATCTGAATCTGAAGATGCAGTGTATAGAACGAAAAAATTATACAATGTTCACACAGAACACTAAAACTTTTTTTTCCATATCTGAAGAGTGGTAAGAACACATTTGGAGAAGTGACAGAATCCTAACCTGCTGAGGCCCACGAGACCAAATTTGGAGTAGTACATCTTCCATGTTCCCTATATCTCTCCTTTGTCCTCCCTTTACTTCTCTGGCTGTTGCTTTGGCCAGGAGCCCAGGGCCTTTGTGTGCTCCCCTTCCCCCTTTCTCCGAAAAACCTGTGCTCAGGAAAGATCTGATAAACTTGTTCACTATTAAGAAAAAGAAAGTGAATCTTCATGAAAAGTGAAGATTCTTTGTCACTTCTACAAATAATATTATTTTTACTGTGTTGTGTGTTTTTTTTCCAAAGTCAGGAAATGTGAAACTTTTTGTTGTTTTTCAGAAATGGGATACTGACAGTAACCCTGATAGGTGATAATTGGTAAAAATTATAGGTATTCGTGTTATGACTGTAATAGACATTGCAGCATTTTTTTTAACACAGAAATATGATCTTTTCTAGATTGAAGAAGAAGCAAATGGAGATGTTTTTGATATAGAAATTGGTGTATCAGATCCAGAGAAAGTTGGTGAGTCAATATTTATGTATAACATTATTACCTGCCCTTTTTAAATTGGTTGGGTTGTTATATGCTATTTTTCTTTACTAAATGTGTCATTATAATATTCAAATGATACTTTTTATTTTTTAAACTTGTGGTTTTTAATGGTATTGTTTGACTTTTCTTATAGGTGATGGCATGAATGCTTACATGGCATATAGGGTAACAACAAAGGTGAGACTTTTGCTCTTTTAAAAAAATATTGAGCTGTCACCATGTGCTTGACTTTGTCCATAGCATGAGAATATGACAATGATTAAGGTGTAAGTGATCCCTGTCTTTAAAATGGTTACCATCTAGTAAAGATTTCAAAGAAGTAGTTACAATAGAGAGATGTAAGTGGTTTGAAAAGGGAGGTAGAGTATTTTGTGAGAGTATGCAGGCAGGGATCTAACCCAGACCTGACAGGTCAAAAAAGGCTTTGTGGAGGAAGTGGTGTAAGCTAAGACAAAGGTGGGGGAAGTGATTTGGGAGATGGGATAAAAGGAGGAAATGCTTATTCTAGGGAGAAGGATTTGCTTGTGTGAAAGCCAAAAGTCAAGAAAGCCTTATGCTTTCCAGGACCTGCAAGAAGTGGTATGTGATCGAATCATTTGGCAAAAAGCCTCTTTATATCATGAACAGCCGCATTGAGTTTAGGTTTCATCCTAAGTGTATTGGAGAGCCATTAAAGAGTTGTAACCAAGAGTGTGGTACAATTAAATTTTTGTTTAAAAATCTCTCTGGACTCAGTATGAATTGGGAGGGTCAAAGAGAGGTCAGGATTTCCAGTTAAGAGGCCATTGTAATTATTAAAGGATTGTAGGCCTTCAAATCTTGAAAGAAAGAGGGAGTCTGATGCAGAAATCTTAAGTGTGAGAAGTAATAGTTTATTCTAAGGAAATGGCCCGCCCTGATCAAGATGGTAGAGTGAGAAGCTTCAGGATTCCACTCCTCCGTAGAAGCTTTGAACAACTGGCAAGAACTGGCAGAAACATCTTTCTTAAAGCTCCAAAAACAGTGAAAAGATTACAGTAAAAAGGTGTACACCAAATCAAGAAAAAGGCAAAAAGCAATAGGATCCTGTGGTACCCTAGCTGGCCATTCCCTCACTGGCTCTATTTAGAACCGACCTGCACTCCCAGTGTTTGTGCCTGGTCTGGGTTCTTGGGGGAGCAGAGTTAATCTTTGTACTTAACGCTGGGAGCATGTAAATCTGGCCCAGTCTGTCTGGTGGTGGCTCGAGGGACTGAACCAAGACGTTTGTCACGGGCTTATGGTCCCAGAATTTGTTCTGCTTTTAGAAGGCAGCTCACAAAGCATAAGTCACCGAATCATGGGGCAATCAAGTCATGGTTCCCTGGGGCAAGGGATTGCCGGCTATAAGACATACTTTACTGAGCCCAGGACCAGGAGGAAACTGTTGTCTATGGAAGAGGGAATATTCATATTCTGTAAACGGGGAAATTTCTAGGGTCACCTCTAGACAAGCACATGTGCAGAAAGGATCCCTTAAACCCTTATGCTTTGGCGTCTCATTGTATGGGTAAGTCCTGAAGAGCATTGTATGGATGGAAGGGGTAAGGAAGGAGGGGGATGCCTAAGTTACTGGCTAGAGGAACTGTGTGGATGTGGGAGTAATTCATGGAGAGAGGCAATATAGAGAGAGGAACACGATGTGGATGGAAGTAAGATTCATTAATTCATTTAATAGGCATTTATTAAACATTGACCAATAGGGTCAGGCTCTAGTCTAAGCACTGGGGATATACTGGTAAACAATAGAGACAAAGAGCCCTTCTCTCATGGAACTTATGGTCTATCAATGGAAAGTATGTTTAGTTTGAGAGGCCAGTGAGATTTAAGTGGAGGTGTCCTTTGTCTTTCGGTCATTTGGGTATATAGGACTGAAGCTCAGAAGGAGATCTGTGCCAGAGAATGATTTAAGAATCATATAGGTAGAATAGATGAGACGATTCGAGGATAGAATAAAAGAAATATTTTCCACCTTCTTAAGTTCCTGAAAAAAAACATCTTTGATATAGGTTTTTCTTCAGTTGTTAGAATCTGTAGACTAGTTAGCTGCTCAGCATTCTTTTGCAAAGTAGACTAGTGTGTGTATATATATTCACAATTATGTATTGTGTGTGCCTGTGTC
Source organism: Cabassous unicinctus (assembly GCA_029593785.1). Taxonomy (NCBI): domain Eukaryota; kingdom Metazoa; phylum Chordata; class Mammalia; order Cingulata; family Chlamyphoridae; genus Cabassous; species Cabassous unicinctus. The sequence continues at coordinate 38,589 of JAQZBX010007728.1, read as the reverse complement.
CATAATTATATATTGTGTGTGTTCATAATTATGTATGACATCGTTAACTTTTAAATAATTCCTTAACATTCAGCATTTGAAATACCTCTTCTTCACTCACAGACTTCCCTTTCCATGTTCAGTAAGAGTGAATTTTCCGTTAAAAGAAGATTCAGTGACTTTCTTGGCTTGCATAGCAAATTAGCAAGCAAGTATTTACATGTCGGTTATATTGTGCCACCAGCTCCAGAAAAGAGTATAGTAGGTAAGCATGAAGCTAAAAAAATAAAGTTTTTGTCACTGTTACTAGTTCAGCTTTAACTGTATAGATTGTGGGTTCCATAATCATTCACTGTCATAACATCTGTTAATGTCTAAAGGAGATACTGAATTTAAATATTCCTTTTCTGATAATCACTTATCAGTGGAAGCATGTATAACTAATAGTTTTATTTTCTAACACCTGATTTTGATTTATATAATGCAGTGATGTTAAATATTGGATCTGAATTTGCCAAGTTGAAAGCAATTGGAACCTTAACTTTTTAATAGTCAGTGGAATACCATTTTACTGAGTCACACACAGAGGATACTTAATATAGCACATTTGTCTAAGGGGTGGAGATGTTTGACCCTCAGTTACATATTGTCCAAAAAGAAGATTAGGTCTAGCACCACATATATAAGAACTATATAAGTTTGTCTTACGTTATTTCTTACCTCAATTTAAATTTTAAAAACATTTCTGCTGATAAAAGGAATAAAGACTTAGTTAAGAAAATGCAGAAAATTAAAAGAGGAGGGAAACCTCCATGTCCCACTATTAAGAGACATCTATAATCAGGAGTGGATGTGGCTCAAGCGGTTGAGTGCCTGCTTCCCACATGGGAGGTCCTGGGTTTGGTTCCTGGTGCCTCCTAAAAAAAGTAACAAGCAAGACAAACGAAAAAACCAACACTCAGTGGAGCCGATGTGGCTCAGTGGTTGAGCACCAGCTTCCCACATACAAGGTCCCAGGTTCAATCCCCAGCCCCAGTACCTCAAAAAAGAAAAAAAGAGACAAATAATATATTAATATTTATCCATATGTATGTATCCATATGAAAATAGTTTAGACCATTTCATTTATAATAAATATTTTGCTCTACTTTTTTGATCTATCTTTTTTCTTTGATTTTAAATTATACAATTGTCCAGTCACAGTAGGTAATTTTAGGTGTTTGGGTTTTCCTTTTCAAATCATTGTATTTTTCAATGGAATTATTTTAAACAAACCACTGATTGATGATATAGTTAGTTACTCACCAAATATACCAATCTGAAGAATTAATCGAATGGATTTGTATTTGCTTTAGAGAATACATTTTTTAACATCTTTATTGAGATATAATTCACATACCATATGTACGATTCACCTATTTAAAGTGTGTAATTCAGTGGGTTTTAGTATATTCAAAGAGTTGTGTATCAATCACAACAATCAATTTTAGAATATTTTCATTACCTCAGAAAGAAACTCCATCCCCCTTAGCTGTCACCCCTAATCTACCCATAACCCTCAGTGCTAGCCAACTACCAATTGACTTACTTCCCTTATAGACTTGCCTATTCTAGAAAATTTCATATAAGTGGAATCATATATGTAGTGTTTGGTGACAGGCTTCTTTCACTTAGCATGTTTTTTAAGTTTCACCCATGCTGTAATATGTACCAATACTTCATTTCTACGGAATCCATTTCTGAAAGGATAAACAGGAAAAAAAAGAAAAACTCTGCAATTAAGTGTTAGAATTGAAATTGCCAATACAGAAATAATATTTTAATTTTCTTCTATTTGAAATTGTGTTTTAAAGGACTCTGTAAAAGAGCTTCTTATTTGAATTCTAACAAAACCAGTTACGATAAATTAACAAGAACCTGTTCTTAGAATCTGCAACAGGGTAAAACATTTAGCAAATTCATGTGTTATACTTGTTTTTCTTGTCCCCAACGAAGAACTCATTACTCATGAGCAGGGGAAATGTTAATTGAGCTTAACTCACTGATTTGAAATTCTAACATGCATTTTGAAGTGCGAACATTTTAAAATTAATCCAAGAGTAATAAAAAAGAGACAAGAAAGTTTTTTACATAAGCTTTTACAAAAAACAATTAGGGGTCTGAAAACTACAAACACAACTCAACTTCACCTTGTCTGTTCTGTCATAAGTATTTTTCAAGTAGACCTGTTAACACATCATGTGAGTTTTAATTCCTCAAAAGGTTTTATATTTTTAGTAAGGATCCAGTTACAAATTTAGGAGAGTTTGTTTTTGTCAAGTTCACATTTAAAGTATAATTTAAATAACACAGAAATTATTATAAAAGACTTTCACAATATGAAATCATGAGTCTCATTCAATTTCTTCAAAGGCATGACCAAGGTCAAAGTGGGTAAAGAAGATTCATCATCCACCGAATTTGTAGAAAAACGGAGAGCAGCTCTTGAAAGGTAATTCTAAACAGCTATATTTTATTACTCATATCTCATTTTAATGTATGGCATAAACTAAATTTTATTGATTAAATTTTTTCAAAGTGTCACTTGATGGCTCTTATAAAGAAAGCTTTAAAGTTTTATATAGAAGATTTCAACAACACAATGCTGTGTACTAGTTCTGTTTTTATTAATCCTCATTAACAGTCTAACAAAATAAAACCTTTTTTGTATTTCATATTTACTACAAGCAGGAATATAAGGGCATGTGCTAGTTAAGGAAAGAAATAGTATATCATAGCTATGGATAGCAAAAGAAGAAACTGCCATGGTTATAAAAGGAGACCATGAAAGTTGTGAATGGGTAGGGGAAGCATTTTTAAAAGTATGTGGATTAAAATGAAATCTCTTCAATATTATTTAGGTTCTTAAGTTATATCCATATACGGTGTTTGATAATTTGGCTAATTATAGTTCACCTTAATTTTTACTTTTGAATTATTACTTGGTAAGAAAGAACAAGATTAAAATAACAAGGATGTAGAATGCAGTTTGTGCCCTCCCTTATTTTTGCATAATTGATTTTGACCCAAATGTACAAAAGTATTAATCATTGCTTGAGTTGACTAACTTTATCCTTAAAGACAAATATATAAGCTTTACCTTCCTTTAGAGTACTTGACTTGACAGGTTTCCTGTTCCTTTGAAAATTATCTTCTTTGTGGCAGGCTAGAAGGGAATGGATGGGGAGAATCAACATTCCTAGAATCTTAACATCTTTTTCCTTCCTTGCTCTACTGAAAATGTGAGATCACAAATTTGAAACTATCTTAAAACCCAACTGTTGGAACATAGTCTATTCATTCATAAGTTGGAAATTATCTAGGCTTGAAAGATTTTTCTAATTTCATGAGATTTTTGATTTGTTTTGCTTTGGCTTGAAATCTGGTTGAAGTGGGTAGAACAGATTTTAGGGGATGGTGTGTGTGTATATATATGGTATAAATTATTTTTTAAAACTTTTAGGCTACTTATTTCTGGTTTTTAGTAGTAAATTGTTTAAATTTCAAAAAAAAATGTCACAGTAAAGTCACTTTTGAGCAGTTTTCAGTAAGAAAAGCTAAAGAATATGCAATTTAAAATCTATTATAGAAGGCTTAAAAGATAGGAATTTTGCTGGGAGAATGAGCAGTTACTCAGGAAAACAATTTAAATTGTATCAAAAGAAGTTTAGGTTAGGCATTACAATTGATTTTGTTGAGAGAATGGTCATAGAATGTTTTTAAGAATAAAAGTAGGCAGTGCTCTACCTTGGTTTCCTTTAGTCTTCTCTGAAAGTGTAAACATGACCCTTTGAGAGCCCTTTCAAGTCCTATTTTTCTATGAGTAAATTTGAACTATTTTGGGTGACATGTTTGATAAGTAACTTAATGAAGATTTATTGTACCAAGGACAAATAATTTAATCTACATTTACCTTTCTTCTAACTTAACGGCATTGCATAGTACTTTCTATACCCTCATGCAGTATGAAACATTGAGGAGAGTTTTATGGAAATATTAAAACTTGACTAGTGTGTGAAGACATTTTTTTACTGATAAATGTTACTTGTTAAATGCTACCTTAGTGGAATTTGGTACATTAAAAAAAAAAAAGATGTAGTTCATTTTGCACTAGAAAAAGATACCTAAAGAAAATACTGTTTTAAAGATACAGAAACAAAGGAACTAAAATGATTTCTGTAGTTTGATTCTAATCCTAATTCTCCTATTCCAGCCAACTTTAATCAGCTCCTTTGAATATTCACTTTTAATCTATAAAGGTTTCTAAACCTGCGTTTTCCTTAACTTTTCCAATAACAGACTTTTCTAAAGTGATTTTCTTGTAACATTTTAAAAACTTTAAACATTAGCTCAGGGTACACCTGTGGTATAGCCAACCTAGTCAGATCTGGTGGGTCAGGGAAGCATTTTTCTTTGTGTTACTTTATCAATGCTATGATATTCATTTACATACTTGTTTGTTCAACTTAAAGAGAATTCAGATGACTATCTAGAACAAAAGGATAAACATCTGGCTTTAAACCCTAGAGTAAAAAAGGGAGTAGTTTAATATACAAGTACTCCCCTGTGCCATACTCAGTAAAGGAAGCAGAGTTTGTATTGCGTGTCCCTAAGAGCGCTTGCTTGATCTTCTTGAGAGTGCTCCACATCTTACCATAAGATCAAATTGAGTTTATATTACAGTTCTGCAAATATAAGCTGAGAACTATAGAGTAGTACAGTGATAGTGTACAGGATTTAGAATCTGTTCTCAGTTCAACCCTGCACTCCACTACATGCTATCTTTGTGATCTTGGGCAAATTACTTAACTTCATTGCATTCTTCCTTATTTCTAAAGTGTAAGTTTATCAGGGTTTTTTTGTTTTTGTTTTTTATTAGGAGATACTGGGCATTGAACCTGCCCATGCATGCAAAACAGGTGCTCAACCACTGAGCTACACCCACTCCCAGATTTTATTAGCGAAGTTGTAAGCTTACAAAACAGTCATGCAAAATGAGCAGAATTCCCATACATCACCCCTCCACCAACACCTCACAGGTTTTGATTATGTTCATTCCAAGCACTTAAAATCCAACAAGGCCCAGTTAATGTACACTAATTAACTAACTCTTCCATATCAAGCAGTTTGGAGGTAGGCAGCTGTTCAGGATTATCCAGTTCATCAGGAAACTATTGCTTCCTTCTGATACCAAGAATACAACTGTTTCTCACCACTCTTCTGACAATCCTAGTCAAGATGTCTTGATTAACTACAGTAGTTTCCTAATTGGTCTGCCTGTTTCCATCCTTGGACCTCTACTAGTTTTCAATATAGCAGCCAGAGTGATCCTTTTAAAACATAAGTCAGATTATACCATTCTCCATTTTACTCAGAATGAAAGCCAGAGTCCTGTAAGACCTTACATGACCTGCACCACCTCATCCTGTTAACCTATTTTATCTCATCTCCTCAATCTCTCTGCTGTAGCTACACTAACCATTTTCCTGCTCTTCAAACATTCCAGTAATGTATCCACCTTAGAATCTTTTCATTATCTGCCTCCTCTGCCTAGAATGCTTTGTTCCCAGGGATCAGCATGGCTAACTCCCTTACTTATTTCAAGTTCCGATATCTCCTTTTCAGTGATGTCTGTAATGACCATTGCTTTATTGGTCATTACATTACATTCTGACCTATTCTATTTAAATTGTCATTAACCACACCTCACACACTTGATCCATTTTACCCTACTTTTCTATCCTTTCCTTTTTTTCCCCCCACACTACTTGCCACCTTGACACATGCTGTTTATTATGTGTGTGTTTTTTTAAACAATTTATTGAAGTATATCATTCATACATGAACATACATAAACAATAAGTGTTCAGTAAACATTGTGAACTTACAAAACAAACATGCATAACATCATACAGGGCTCCCATACATCACCCACCACAAATAACTTTGCATTGTTGTGAAACATTTCTTAACAAATTATGAAAGAGCATCGTCAAAGTATTACTACTAACTATAGTCTGTATTTTACTCCCCTATACTTTTTTTAAAGATTTATTTATTTATTTACGTTTATCCATTTTTACCCCCCCTCCCGTTTTTGCTGCTTTTGTGTCCATTCGTTTGGCAACTCTGTGTCTGTTTCCTGCCCTCTCTTCTCATCCTTCTCCTCCTGTCTTCACTGGGATTTGATCCTTGGAACCTCTGATGTGGGAGAGAGGCGTCCTACCGCCTGCGCCCCCTTAGTTCCTCGTTATTCAGCGTGTCTCATCTTGGCTTTCCCTTGTGTCATTCTCCTGTTAACGTCATCATCTTGCTGTGTGGCTCGGCAGAGCCTGACAGCGCACCTGCGCGCAGGGTCTGGCTATTAAGTTTATAGTTTGTCTGTCTTCTCTTACTAAAATATAGGATCCACTAACAAATGGATCTTGGTCTCTTTCTCTCCTTTTGTGTTCCATATCGTCCTCCTCCTAGTTATCTGCAACCCTCTCTGACCTTAATTCTGAATTGATATATATTTATAAATTCTCATTATTTTAAAATCCATTTTATGTTTCTGTTCTTGATTTCAATATTATATAGGCCTAAACCTTTTTGTCTTTTAAAGTGGTTAATTGCTCTTTACTTCCATGTTACCTTTAAGAAAAAGCAAAGTTTTACTCTCTTTTTCTAGGACATCATTTCCCAAAATTGATCCCTCAGAATGCTAATACGTGGCAGGGTGAAAAAAGGAATATGTAATCAATTAACTTTTTTTAAAGATCTAATTTATTTACCGCCCCCCCCCCACCATTGTTTGCATTCACTGTCTGCTCTCTGTGTCTGTTTGTTGTGTGCTCTCTTTGCTCGTCTTCTTTTTAGGAGGCACCAGGCACCGAACCCGGGACCTCCCATGTGGGAGAAAGGCGCCTAATTGCTTGAGCCACCTCTGCTCCCTGCTTGATGTGTCTCTTGTTGTGTTTCCTTGTTTTGTCAGCTCATTGTGTCAGCTCACCACACCACCCTGTCACATCGGCTCGCTGTCTTGCTTGTCTTCTTTAGGAGGCACCGGGAACCGAACCCGGGACCTCCTATGTGGTAGGTGGACACCCAACTGCTTGAACCACATCCTCTTCCCCATCAATTAACTTTTGTTAACATAGGGTTTAACAAAATGAAACCAGGTTTATTTCCTACAGGACTTCTCACATCACATAATATACTCTGTGCATTATAAATCATGAAGAGAGGAATATGTATATAATATATTTCAAACTTTCTTGATTTGTGGAACTAGTCTTTTTCAAAGAGTATTGTATGAGACTAGTATACTGCAGAACTCACTTTGGAAAGCTATTTTAAAATGTAACTGGTATTACGTGTTTCCATTTGAGTATGAAATTTTAGAATATTTCAAAAAGGTTTGGTACTAGATATTATATATTCCTTTCTGTTTGTTCATTTTACCTATTTACCAGATATTTTGTGTACTGAAGTGAACAAATTATGTACACTGCCTCCAAGCAGTATGCAGTCTAAAGAATAACTTATCCAATAGTATTGTGAGAATTTCAGTGTTAAAATTGTAAGTAAAATTCCAGTGGAAAAATACCAACATTTCTTAAATTTGCAGGATTAGAGTTCCTGCTGCGTCTTTTTTGGTTTAATGATGCAGTCAGCAAATACTTTTTTTAAACCAAAATGTAGATTGTATTGTATATTCATATTAAATGTTCTATTTCTATTAAATGACTTATTGGGTTAATATCTTAAAAATGGTTACTTTAATTTAAAATATTAAATGGTATGTATTTTATGTACATATATAAAGAAAATATGTAAAAACAGAAGTTAACATTTAAACTTCGGCAAAATGGTCATATCACTTGTCAGAAACTATTAATTTTAGGCATAGTTAATAACCTTGTAAAAAGAGAAAAAATTTCTGACTACATTATTCTAGAGAAATACATTATGAGGTAAAATGGTATAATTGAAATATTACTGCATGTAATTGTTAATCTGGAGAATGATAGCATTTGAAAAAAATGGGATTAGATAAGTAACCAAGAATCATCAAATAGTTGGAAATTTTTCTTCTGTGAAACTGTGACTGGTAATATATTATGATGACAGGGAAGTGTGAGCTTTGTTAGAGTAAAGCAAAACAACTAAAGTTGGGCTAATGGTGATTTAATAATGGTGTTTCTCTTTACTTTTTCTTGTGTATTTTATGTGGTATCATATTTAGGTAAGGAAGATATTTATCAAAAATAGCAAAACCTTAAAAATAGAAATATTGAAGAAAATTTAGTCCTTGTCAAATAAGGACCAAAGCTGATTGTGACCATTTAAATCTGCTGACATGCAAAAAATTTGGTAGGTTCCTCCCTTATCCCCCATTTTGGAAATAATAGCAATGAAGAAATAGCTGACTAGAATATATTCAGTGAGATGTATCTTAGGACTCTAAAGTAATAACTGGGAACATATTGACTCCACTCAATAAAATTATTAGAAAAGTTCATAGACCTTTGTACATTATTTAGCCTAATACTGCAAGCAGATCTTTAGTAAGTTGTTTAGCCTCTCCCCTCCTCCCCACCATATCTCTTTTTATATAATTGTGAAAATGAAAAGGAAGTAACATCAATTTTCAAAAGATGGACAAAAAGCCTTTTAATCATCAAATTGCTGTAAAATTCTAAATAATTAAAGTGAAAGATTGATAGGAAGCAGACTGAGGATACCTGTTTACTAGTTTTTATTCTTTTGAAATAAGATTTAAAATAGAATGCTATTGATAAAGAGAAATTTTATTCTTATATCTAGATATCTTCAACGAACTGTAAAACACCCAACTTTACTACAGGATCCTGATTTAAGGCAATTCTTGGAAAGTTCTGAGGTATCATTTCCACTTTAAATATTTTATATGCAGTTTCTTATTTATGGTCATCAGTGTAATTTAAATATAAGAATACATGTTCAGTAAATAATTGGATTAATGGATATAATAATGTAATTTTTTTGCGTAGTACCTTCGTGAAATTACTAACAAAATATCTTCTTTGCATTGATATTTGTAGGATGAATTGAAAATTTAAAAGAAGATATAAAGGAATAGTTCATAAGTAATCTGACTACCCTAAGTCATTACTTAGGCATTGTGTTGAAATAAGTTTATTCAGACCTAATTTTAGAGATGGATGAATATGAGTGTGTTTTCACATTCTAATATTCTTATTAAAACAGGTTTCAAACTGCAATTTTGTGACCTGAAAAAGCCCAAATTATCTTATAACAGCACTTCTCTTTATATTTGAGATGTTTGACACATTGGGGGCTTAAAGTTCTAATTGTTTCTGTTTTATGATCTTTTAAAAATTTACTTGAGTAATAGACATTTTAAAAAATTCAAAATCACACAATCCAAACCAAGCACAAGGAGATTTTTCCGCTTTCTTTATAACCACTTTATTTCTGCTAACAAACAGGTGGCCATTGTTAAGGTGCTTGGCAATTTCTTAATGTATTTTGACAAACAGGGTGTTTATTCCATCTAAATGTAAACATGCAGAAGAAAAGCAAATGGAAGGTCTATTTTTTAAGTTTTCCTTTGAGAGTGTACAAGTCGTGTATTTGAGAAATTAGGTCCCACTATTGAAATGTATGAGAGTGAAGAAAATACAACCTTCCTTTTTTCTTTTCGGGATTTTTGTTTGTTTGTTTTTTGAGGGAGGTCCCTTTTGTGCCCAGTTAAACCTCCAGGCTTTTAACTGGTTTGTTTGCCCTTATTTGTCATTCAATTCCAGCTGCCTAGAGCAGTTAATACACAAGCTCTGAGTGGAGCAGGAATATTGAGGATGGTGAACAAGGCTGCCGACGCTGTCAACAAAATGACAATCAAGATGAATGAATCGGATGCAGTAAGAGCTGATTTTTCGACTTGAATAATGAGATGAATTAATGAGCCCAACAATTGCATTTTAAAGCTGAACAAGTAGAAAATAGGATATTAATTTGCTTATTGAGTTTAGTTCTCAGCAGCATCACTTGACCACCATGGTTATACATGGCTAATTTGTTGCTTTAAAACAAGCAATGTAGCTTGCTATTGGTGACCCAGTTTACAGCGGTTTGTTCTTGCTAAATTAGCTCCATTTTTCATTTTTTTTTCTTAGTGGTTTGAAGAAAAGCAGCAGCAATTTGAGAATCTGGATCAGCAACTTAGGAAACTTCATGCCAGTGTTGAAGCCTTGGTCTGTCATAGAAAAGGTTTGTTTGTCTTCTTCTTTAGTGTTTAGCACCATAAAGCTAATTTAAAAATTTTATTTAAATTATCTGAAAATGAATATTCCAAGTTTATTATAGAAGAGAGAAAACCATAGTTTAAGGGAATGTTTTCTATTTCAACTTTATTTATTTATTTTTTTAAGGAGGTACCAGGGCTTGAACCCAGGACCTCATCATACATGGGAAGCAGCGGTGCTCAACCACTGAGCTTTACCCATTCACTGTTTAAATTTTTTTGTTCTGTTTTAATCTAGCTTCTAGTTTAGAAGTAGAAAAATCCTGAGCTTATAAAAGAATATTTTGAGTTTTGAATGAAAACTGTGTTCACTTGATTAACTCTCTGTTAAACGTTATTTACAATCAAATAAATGAAGATGTCTTATAAATAACTTTGATTATAATAAAAAAAATGGGAGATTTAAAAATTGATAATTGAAGATTTTCTGAAACTATTTAATTTGTGCCTATATTTCATGGAAAATCCTTTGAAGAATTTTTTTCATTTTTGAAACACAATGTTTAAAAATCTAGGGATATTTTTATTAAAAATTCATAGGAAGTTTGAGTTGTAATTTTTTAAAATCCACACTGAGTATTTTTCCTTTATTTTAAAGAATACAAGTTAAGCTTTTAATATCAGTTTTCTAAAATGTTTAATAAATAATTTGGTATGTGTCATCAGCAGTACATTTCATTAAAATAATTACAGAAACCTACTAATAAATTTATTATTGAAAGTAGTTTATAACAGCTTTTGCCATATGTATTATTTGGATTTATGTATTCTGTATTATATATAAATTATGATTTGTATATTAAGTATTATAATATATGTATTATGTATTATATGGCTTTATGGTTCTTTTTGAAAACTTTATATAATGTAGAGTAACAGAACAACTTTCAGGGAATGCATTAGTCATTGACAATATCCAGCCTATAATCATCTATTTTTCTTTATTCTAATACTGAAATGGTCGTATCCAAAAATGTTTTTAGAAATTCTAATATTTTACCAAGTGATATTCCTTAACAAAGAAAAATTTATGTGAATTGTATGTACAATTTTGCCTCTTCTCCTGTTAGCTAAATAATTTTCTCATTAAAAACTGCAGACATTGTCTTCTATAACAAATATTTAAAGGCCAAAGAATGTAGTATAAATCAATTTTGAGAGTTCCCATTGCTTTCCATATTAAAAATATATTTCTTGTCATTTTTAGAACTGGACAGAGAAAGAGCACTTTAGGGAAGAAAAGCGAGACAGATTATTATATCAAATTATTGCAACATAATTCAGCCCCTGGGAATAAAGAAAATGGTTCTTAATTTTTCGGTAGCTCTCTGAGTGCTTGGCATTTAAGCCCAAGGCATTTTCATGTCTTATTGTTTCATGTAATTATTTTAAAATAATATTTGAGCAATTCATGAAAAGATAAAATTTAGAGAGTAGAAAATAATACAATTTTTTAAACCCTTATTAGTGAATACTAAAAGTTAATCTTTTTTGTTTCAGAACTTTCAGCCAACACAGCTGCCTTTGCTAAAAGTGCTGCCATGTTAGGTAATTCTGAGGATCATACTGCTTTATCTAGAGCTTTGTCTCAGCTTGCTGAGGTTGAGGAGAAGATAGACCAGTTACATCAAGAACAAGCTTTTGCTGACTTTTACATGTTTTCAGAACTACTTAGTGACTACATTCGTCTTATTGCTGCAGTGAAAGTAAGCCCTATTTTGCATTTTTTCTTCCTTCTTAACTTCAATGGTTTACTTTAAGAATTTTATTTCCTCTTAGTCATGAAGTTAACTGTGTAAATTCCATACATATAAAATGGCTTTACAATGAGTAATCATACCTTAAATTTTCTTCTCCTGTCATTTGGACAGTACAACAGATGGAATTGGTATTTCTCAGAATTCTATGGAATGCCAAATAAGATAGAAAACAGTACACACTTATTTATATATTTACATATAAAAGTTTGCAACTAACTGATAGCATTTGTTTGCTTGCTTTAGCACTAATTGAAACTACCCACTGGACTATGTTATTAATAAAGCTGACCAAGTACAAGAAACATGACAAAACCAGAACTGACTGTTGCAGAGATTTAATGGTGGCCTTGTTATAAACTTGGACTGTAATCCAGCATTCTGTGTATATACACAAGTGTATAGTTACTATGTACTTTTACATGAGATGGGACTAGATTAGATCATAAATTACCTAGTGCTGATGTTTAAGCTCAAACCATCTTCTGTATCTAAGTATTTGGAAAAATAATCCAGTTAACTAATGAAAATTAGTATTCTATAGATCTCTCCAATATTCAGACATTTAAACTGAACTGAATATTTAACCTGTCATACATTTTAGAAATACTGTAAGATCTGACAGTGTCATCAAATTATTGTTATGAACATTAGTTGTGGGGTGAGAGGGAACTAGGTATTTATATTTAATCTTTTACCTTGAACTCAGACATTTAGAAAGTTAATGAGACCTTGTACATTGCTTTCTTTTGCAGAAATTTTTCAGCTGAAGTCTTTTACCAAATTAGTATTCATCTACAATCAGAACATTGATATAATGCATATTTATTGATGATTCTGCTCTCAAGCTAATGGTGATCACTTATTACTAGAGAGTTCTTAATATTTCAGAATGATGCTTTCTTAGGTTTGGTGAAACTACCAATTGTGCTTGTATTTACTCTTTGAGATGTTACTTTTTACAGTCCACTTGTGGTTGATTTTTCTTTTAAATTATTTATAGATAATATAGATAGCAGTTATCAGAGTATACTTCATTGTATATAGGCAACTCATCATTTACAGAAATACAGTTTAAGATGATGATTCTTATTTCTACTCCACCTACTCTCACCTCATTTCAGTCCTCTCATTAGCATGAGAGCTGTTGTGGAAAAGTATGGAATTTCCAAAAAAACCTGTGGTCCAAGAAGAGAAGCTGGGAAGTGTCTATGAGAAGAAGTGCCTGCTGAGAAGAGCTAACCTGGGAAAAGACTCTCTGGAAGGGATGGTCTGTCTTTGAATGGATGTAGTTCCCTCAAAAACAGCTTCCCTCCTAACAGCGAAAATCTTTTCAATATATTTTTACATTGCCAGAAATTACACTTATATCCATGTTTCTCAATATGTTTTCTACAGAACACTGGCACCAAAAAATGTACCACAGTCAACTAAGTTTGGGAAATAATGTATACAGTAAATCTGTTTTAGAGATTCGGAATGCATTTTATGTATAGATAAAGGCTCAGAACTGCTTAGGGGGAAAAAAAAAAAGTCATTTAACCTTGTTTAATCTAGAGTTTCCCAAATTCATATGAACAGGAATCCTTTTCTACTTAATGTCTATTAATATATATGGAACACACTTCAAAATGCTGTTAGTGATTCATTGACTAAAAGAGAGTTAAAGAGCTGTGGTCAAGTTATATACTGAGATAAATTAGTTCTTCTGATTGGTTTTCTACTGAAACCTAATGCAGGTCAGTTGCATAAAGGAGTTGAGAAATTAAGGAAGGGTGGTGACAGGTAATTTTTGTGAGGTTTTATTTTGTTCTTTGTTTTAAACTAATACATTTGTATTTGGAAAAAAATTAATAGATGCACATGATAATTTTAATAGCCCTAAAAGGTAAATTTGTCTTCTCCCATAGGCCTTCTAGTCTCTTTCTCCTCAAATACTGTTAGATGCTTATATGTCTTTACAGAATTTTTCTATGCATGTGTATGAAGCTTATTTCATTTTTCTTCCTTCTTTCTTTAACACAAAAAGGAGCATATTCTATGAATTGTTCTTTTCCTGCTTTTTTCATGTAGTCTATTTTAGATAGGTCTCCACATCAGCATATGTAGATATGTTACATTCTTTTTAATGGCTACGTAGTATTCTGTTGTATAGCATATAGATATACCTTCAACTGTTTAAATAGTCCAATCTTTAAGCATATCCAGTATTTTGATCATTTGTCTTTGGGCATAAAATTTCTAGAAGTAGAATTGCTGGTCAAAGTGTCTAAGTGTTTTGAATTTCAATAAGTACTGCCAAATTACTGTCCAAAGAGATTTTACGCCAGAAATTGGGTCCTAAACAAAGAGATGGATTTAACCCATTTTAAAATATTGCCTAAGCCTGGACTTGTATCCAGGAAACTCCTATTTTTCTCTTTTATACAATGCATGATCTTTGACATTGAGGACTTCATATTTGGCTAACAAAAAATAAACGGTAAACCCTTTACATGCATTCTCATGTAATGGGTTTCTGTGAACCACTGGAGTAGGGTCAGTCATTAAGTGCAATGGTTTTCGATGTTTTTAGCAATAGAACTCATTAAGTGCAATGGTTTTCGATGTTTTTGGCACTAGAACTCTTCATAAAACAATTTTTACATGGGATCTCAATTTCTAAAAACAGCAGATAGGTTCCTCAAGAAATTTAAAAACTTAATTGCTTGCTCTAAATACTATATAGCACCTCTTCAAAACCCCAGGAAGTTAGGCAGCTTAGTTTCAGATTCATTAAAGTAGAATATGTTACTTATTAAAGTTGCAGTGGTAAATTTCCTGGTGGGCTGTGGAAAACTGTTCCACAACTGCAACCTCATTTAACCTAGACCAGCTTGCACACAATACTGACCATAAATTGGCAGGGTGTGGAGAACCTTACAGAAGAGGTTGGTTCTTCTAGAGTGGATTAGCATCTTCACATAAAAGAGAAACATTAAGTTATGATTTACTTGAATTAAAATAGCATTGCTAGGAATTCAATTACTGTTCTTATTCTTTTTTTCTTTTCTTTTTTTGAGTTGCAAAGGTAGGAAAAAAATGGAAAAATGTTGATTTGTAGAGTTACGATTAATTTTATTCTGAAGTAACCTGATCTTAATAGTCATAGTCATGGCTCCTACATGTGATAAACAACGTGATTTTTCATAGAATATTGTGAGAT
Organism: Cabassous unicinctus; assembly: GCA_029593785.1. Lineage (NCBI taxonomy): Eukaryota > Metazoa > Chordata > Mammalia > Cingulata > Chlamyphoridae > Cabassous > Cabassous unicinctus. The sequence continues at coordinate 23,321 of JAQZBX010007728.1, read as the reverse complement.
AATAAATTGAGCAGGGACCAAATTAGTTTAGATTCAGCATATCAATGAAAAAAGCCAATTGACATATATTAAGAATAGAAGCAGGAAACGGATGTGGCTCAAGTGATTGGGTTCCCATCTACCATAGGGGAGGTCCATAGTTTGATTCCCGGGGCTTCCTGGTGAAAGGCCCGCACAGCATGCTGGCTGACGTGGAATGCTGGCCTGCACAGAGAACTGGCGTAGCAAGATGATGCAACAAAAAGAGACACAGAGAAAAGACAATAAGAGACACAGCAGACCAGGGAGCTGAGATGGTGCAAGAGATTGAGCACCAAACTCCCACTCTCGAAGGTCCCAGGATTGGCTCCCTCAAGAGAAGGCAAGCAGACACAGAAGAACACACAGAGAGCAGTCAGCGAGTGCAAAAACAAAATATTTTCAAGTGGGGGGTGGGGTTATAAATAAATAAATATTAAAAAAAAAAAATCTGCTCAGAGAGAATAAAGTTAAAAGTCATCATACAGTCCTCATTAAAAAAAAAAAAAATACATGTATTCCATGGATTGTACAAACCATGGGACTGTATAACACAGTGAATTATGTAGTGGAAGATGGACTGTGGGTAACAGAACAAATATGAGAATGTCTAACAAATATGTAATACTAATCAGGGTGCTAATAATCCGGTGGTTTGGGGGTATAATATACCAGATGTAAGATATGGGCTATAGTAAGTAATATTTTGATGATGCGCTTTCATAGTTTGTAACAAATGTATCACAACAATGCCAGGTGGTGGTGGGGTGATGTATGGGAGTCCTGTATGATGATATACATGTTTGTTTTTTAAGTTCATAACTTTTACTATATACTTATTGTTTATATATGTTCATGTATGAATGATAAACTCAAATAAAAATTTTTTAAAAATCTGCAACACAAATTATTTCACTGAACAACAACAAAAAAAAACTCCTAAAGGCTAGTGAAAAGAATTTTATGTAGTTTTATTAAAAATTCTGAACTCTCATTTTTATCCATTGATAGTTTGTTTTTAAGCAAATTAATATGGAAATTTATTTTCTTTGATAACAGTATGCTTATATGCCATATCTCAATAGCATTTAAACATTTGGTTTTATCATTTTCAATATAACAGCACTTCTAGTGTTATGAAAATATTTCACAGTGTTACTCTTTCTTACTTAATAGTATTCTGTCATTCACTTCTAGGGTGTATTTGACCATCGTATGAAGTGCTGGCAGAAATGGGAAGATGCTCAAATTACTTTACTCAAAAAACGTGAAACTGAGGCAAAAATGATGGTTGCTAACAAACCAGATAAAATACAGCAAGCTAAAAATGAAATAAAAGAGGTGATTAAAATAAAATGCTTTTATTTCTGTATTCAAGTTTTTCATGAGTCATTCATATATGCATAATTTTTCATAAATTTTTTTCTGAACCATTAGCTATTTTTCCATATTTTTATGAACTATGTTAGAATTACTTTAACATTGTGATCATCATTAAAGTCTCCAGAGCCCTTTGTTACCTCCACATAATTATATGGAATGGATAAAAAAGGATACATCGAAAAGATCTAAAATTAACCTTTGCATTAAATAATGGCACATTTCTTATGAGATGGTTAATTTGATTTCAGATAATTTGTGTCTAAAAATGATTTTAGAGATAGACCTATCCCATATTTAGCTGTCCAGGCAACATTATCCCCCATATATATGTATTATATATGGTATTTTAGTAAATTTGTATAAGTTTATTATAATTTATACACTTTTTTTGCCATGCTTCAATAAGGAAATTGAAGAGGTAGGACAACCTTTATTTTACTAAAAATAAATTTACCTGCTCTTTGAAGCGTGCGTACCAGTGTTTTGGTTACATAGTGGAAAAAATATCATTTTCATTGCTTAAATCTTCAGTTATTTTATTTTAGCTGTTCCATTGGTCACTAATCACAATGTTTTGTTGTTTGTGTACTGTATTTACTGTTTACCAAGAGCACTTCAGCAGACCATAATTCCACAGTTTTAAAAATCTGGTCATTTTACCATTACAGAAGTGTTTTTTTTAATGTTTGTCTTACAATTTTTCTAATTTAAAGTATTTCCATGGGCACATAAATTGTGATGAATATATATTCTTTAAATTAACAGAATACTGTTGATATATTCCAAAATAATTAATAAAAGAGAAATAAGTATTACACTGTAACACTGCTAAATAATTTGGTAGTGAATTTTATACCCAAAATCTTTTTCCTCTATCTTAGTTATATTTAATTAAACTATGGACATTGTAGTTCATCAAGTTTTGGAATATTCTTATCTTGAGTAAATCTGGCAATAAAATGTTAATGGAAATTAAGCTGACACTCATTTATTTCTGCCACTAGAGTGTTGAATACAAGTTTGAATGATGATGAATTGGGCTTTGCCAATTTGGGGTTAGAATTTTCAAGCATTATGATATAATAAATGAAATAAGTGGTCATGACAGTTAGTACTCAAACTTTTCTAGACAAGATTAACAAGTCTGCATTTTTGTTTGTTTTTGTTAGTGGGAGGCCAAAGTACAACAAGGAGAAAGAGATTTTGAACAGATCTCTAAAACGATTCGAAAAGAAGTGGGAAGATTTGAGGCATGTATAATAGTTTTGCATCTTTCTTAAAAACATGGTTTTGCTGCACTTTCTTCTACTAATGGACATCTTTTCATGTATTTGTACTTTAACAGAAAGAACGAGTGAAAGATTTTAAAACTGTTATTATCAAGTACTTAGAATCATTAGTACAAACACAACAACAGGTAAGCTAATTTTTAATATATATAACTTCTAGAATCTGTTTTTGGTACACTTTTTCAGTTCAAAGAAGACAGTTAATGAAATGGCCCTTTAAACTCAAGGAGGAATAAGAAATGGAATAGAGAAAGCCAGTGACAGCAAAGGAAAAAAATGGTAGTCAGAGTTGAATATAACCCAGGTCATTTTTGCCTCCGCTACTTCTAAACACTAGGCAGAAGGAATGTGTTTCCCAATTTCAGGCCACAAGAAGCATCCTGGACAACTTTTCTCTGTCTCTACCTTCCTTGCTTATTTTCTTGTTGATCAGACCTGTTTGAGTAATTCTTATAAGAAGCTCTTCTCTTCCATTAGAGATAGAACTTAAAATAAACCAAAAATTAATTTTAAAAAAAAATGTTGCATTGTTTTGATCTTTGTTTTATTTTCTTTGGGATTGGTGGCAGTATATTATGGGCATTGGCCAAACTGCAAGAGGCATTTGTCTCCTTGATTAAAGACAATGGGTTCTCATGTTACATTAAATAAAAAATTAAATAAAAATTATATTAAAATAATAGTAGAGGTGGATTTTTAAAAACTGTACATTTTAATACAAATTTGAGTAATATAGCAAATTTTTAATGTCTCAAATAGAAGGATTTCTTCCAGTTGGTTTTTAGATATGTGAATTTTAATAGCTTGTCCATGTAAAGTATAATAGATTATATTTTTAAATTATGTGATGACATTTATATCTTTAAATTATATTTAGTTTGTATTTAAGCAATAAGTTCTTAAATAAATTTAAATATAAAAAATAAATATGTCAGATGAGCTTGTTTTTAAGGGAATTGGTTTACCCATTGGTTTATTCTACAGTCTTTTCCTTATACTGTTCAGGGAAGGCTGGCAGCTAATTCTTTTCAATCTTTTTTTCCCCGCTTGCCCAATATTTCCTCTTCTTCCTCCACTTTCTCAGTTTTTCTGGACTAGCAATAACATAAAATGTGACTATTCTCTGACTTAAGAGATGTTATCACTTTATGTTGGAGTAGGTCATTGTAGTTGTATTATTTAAGGCAATCTTATTTAATATATGCTTATACTTTTGTTTCTGTATACCATTTGTGATAAATTTTTAAAAATCTTAAATTTTCTAGGTTTCCTTTAATTATATTGTTTATATCAAACTGAAATTAGCCAAAAGTAATTAATGCTTTAAATAATTCTTAAATAAATATATCGACAGATTTGAGGTAAAGAACTTAAAATGATCCCTTTAGGAATCAAATTTTAGGAGTGTGTATAGCTCAGTGATTGAATGTGTGCTTCACATGTACAAGGTCCCAAGTTCAATCCCCGGTAGCTCCTTAAAAAAAGAAGAAAAAAAGGAGAAGGAATCAGATTTTAGTAAATGTTAATCACTGTTAGGTATTTGTATAAATTTGTTTTAAATGTTATATAGGACATATACATGTAAGTGACAAAAAAGGTAATGAGGGTATCTTATAGTTTTATTATCATCCACAGCTGATAAAATACTGGGAGGCATTCCTACCTGAAGCCAAAGCCATTGCCTAGCAAGAAGATTATTCCTGCTAAGAAGACCTTGGATGATTGTTCCAGTTATGCTGAATTCCACAGTGAAATCATTTAATAACCATCTAAATAAACCACTATATATTTTATGAATTACATGTGGTTTTTTTATATATATGCTCTGACATTTTATTACAAGCTGCATGTCCTGACCCTCTTTGAATTAAGTGGACTGTGGCATGACATTCTGCAGTACTTTGCTGAATTGAACACTATTGTGTCTTAAATACTTGCACTAAAAAGTGCACTGCAAGGCCAGAAGATTTTACAATATTTTTTCTTTACAAATGTTCTGTAGTATGTATACCTGACCTTTATGAAGTGAATTATCAATGCATTGATTAATGTTCACTTATACATTCCTGTACAGAAATTATGATTTTGTGATTACAGTAATAAAATGATATTCCTTGTGAAGTATTAGTAACACATTATTTGGGTATGTAAACATAGTAGGGACCTTTTTAAAGCATTTTTAATAGTAAGCAACTTTTTCTTCAAGATGTGTATAGGTAATGCTATGATTCCTTAATTATTTTAATTGACAGAAAAGGCTGAAAACTCTTATATTATTAAATGACTAAGTGAAGCTTAAGTTATCTTATGAAACCATCATAAATCAAAGGACATTTATCTCTTGTTTGAACTCTGGAGAATGCTTTTGTCTTGAGTAAGGGAGAGAGTAATTGTTTTCTTGTTTTTATCCATCCCTATTATAAGTGCCCAACTTAAGAAACAGGAAAACATGTACTTATGTGCTTCTGTTTTAAGTCTTATGGATTTCGCTCATCTATTGTTACCTTCAAAGTTCAAAACTTTTCATATGTTCAGTTTATTCCTTGCCCATTCTTTATCCTTGTTTTTTGTTTGTTTGTTTGTTTTAAACTACATCTATGGTCATAATTGACAAAGAATGGTATCATGCTGAAATATACTGTGATTTGATGAATTACAAAGGATAGCACAAAGCAAATCTGAAGTAAAATGAAATTTGCCTTTGGCAACTTTCTCATCTATTTTGTATCCAGTTTTGATGGCTGTTATTTAATCATATTGCTGATGAAATGTTAAGTTGTGACTGACATCAGAGTTTGCATTTTTTTAAAAAGTATTCTTGGAAACACTTCTCTTCTCAAACTTAACCACTATATCTACGTTCCAGAGGGATAAACTGACTCCTCTCCAGTGAATTATTGGATACATTTAATGTATCAGAGTATTCTCAACATGTGTTTGCTTCCACTTATTTTAATTGAAATTTTAAGCCTACTATAGGTGTTATTCATATTTATATTCCTAGCACCCAGCAGAGTGCCTGACGTGATAGGTTAATAATAAAAACTCAATTAACTGAACAGAAAACAAAATCCCAGAAGATGTAAAATAATGTTTGCTTTTTTGAGAAGAATAAATGGAAGCAGAAATGTAACAATCTTCTAATGTCACTTCTGTTAAGGATAAACACTTTTGAGAAAGGAGTATTCATGGATATATATATATATATATATATTCTCAGATCCTATCTTGTTTCATTAATCGCAAAAAATAGGCTTACCAGGAATAGAGTTCTGGTTCCATAGTTAAAATAATAAATATTTTCAGTCTTGATCAAGCTAAAGAAACTGACAAGACCCTATTCTCCTTACCAGGCTCACTAAAAGATAAGAAGTCTGCTCTGTACTAAAAGATAAAGAGTTTGATGGAAATTTCATATCAATTATATGAACTGCTGATACCTATGAACAGTAAAAGGATTTAATTATTTCAACACTCCTCCCCTAGAAATCAATAAATTCACCCATCAATCTTCATCTCTTCTTTATAGTCTAAGATGCTTTCGTTTCAAATAAATAGAGCAAGAGCATTAATAGTGCTGATGATGACATAATCTTTTACTTTTATAGGTATGAATTTAAATTTTATTTAACCAGATCACAGTTTAAGAAGCATAGTATTATAATGGAACAATCTCAACTTAGAGTGAGCATACAGGTGTTCAAGTCTTGGTTCTATTGATTAGTAGCTGTGAGACTGGGCATATCATTTAAATCTTATTTGTTAAACAAGGGCATAAAACTCATGAAGTGCCTTTCTACTTTAAAATATTTTGTTTAAAATATCAAACTTCAATGTTTATATTTAATATTTATATTTAATAATTATATATTAGAAAACCAAATTTGAATAAAAACCATCTATTAATAAAGTTAAACAAGATGAATAAAATGTATGCAAAATTTGATTGCTAATATATAAAAGAATAAGTATTCTTGATTGTATTTTTTGCTGAACTATTTTCAACTATTCATTTTGTTTTATATCTATATATATATTTATACTAGTCTCAAAATACCCTTGTTTCAGTGTTGCTATTCCTTAAGCTTTTTATATAACTGGTTTTGGTTTTTTAATATAAATAAACCTTCACAAATCAAAATTAAGTTTCTTTAAAGGAAGTAAGTTAGATGAGTAGAGAAGGAAGGTTATAGTCTTTCAAAAACAAAATGCTTCTTAATTTTGATGTTTAAGGAAATAATAAAGACTTCTGTTTTTCTGTTTTAAAGCATAAGAGTAATTTTAAAACTAAATGGCCTCTTTTCTTGTAGCTCCCTGCGTGGGCGGTCATATTATTAACAAGAGTCAGGGAGAGAATCAACAGAAATTCAATTTACAGTAGTAGGGATAGGATAAGCAAAAGTTGTCTTGTGTTAAAGGATGGGTAGTGCTGGTAGTGAGGAAGAAGGACAACATCTGAGAAAAGCAAGTTCAATCACTGGCTGGGAACTTTGGAGGCAGTCCCATATCATACTCACTAATCAGGAAATGATATTTCTGTGTGTGACATTATCTCCTTTGAAATTCTGAAAAAAGATTTTCTTTCTCTTTGAAGAGAATCACCACCCTCTTTTTTTATCTAAAATTTAGAATAAGTATCATTCCTAACTGTCACGGTGAAGGATGTGGTTTCAGGTAATAATGAAGGCAGGTGGTTGTCCAGACATGGAATTAGCATGAAAAGGAGAATTACAGAAGTGTGATGTGAATAATTGTTGATTACTGTCTTTTTTATCAGGGCCACTAAGAGGAGACATGGTAATCTGTGGATGAGATTCTTAGGGTTTAGACCAATAGAAATATACTGTGAGTCACAGGCATAATTTTAACTTGTCTCTAGCCAAATTTTGAAAAGTAAAAAGAAACTGTTGAAATCAATTTGAATAGTTAGCCCAGTAGTTCTAAAATATTATCAGTTTAACATGTAATCTATATATTAAAAGTTATTGATTAATTTTACATTCATACTAAGTCTTCAAAATCTGGTGTGTATTTTGCATTTTCATTACTTCTCAATTCAGACTAGCCACATTGCAAGTGCACAGTGGGTCATAAGTAGCTAGTGGCTAGTTTTGGACAGTGCATGTTTAGACAAAGCCTGTGGAGATAGACATGAAATCCAGCAGCTGGTTTGTTATTTACTATGCAGAGTCCGCAAAAGAAATCAAAGCTGAATTAAAGGAACCTCCTAGGTGTTGCTCTCAAGGGCAGTTACAATTTAGACTTTGTAGCATAGTTCTTTGTAAGTAGTAGGTACTCAATGGATAGAATCGTAGCATTATGTTGCCAGAAGGAAACTTGGAGACTACTACAACCTCCTCTACAAATCCAGATCCAGAACTTAAATCATTATGGTTGACTTGAGTTTCCCTCTTAAATCTGTGTGTTACTGGGTGTGAACATTTTTCCTTGAAAATGTAAGATTGCTTATAAGCTTTTCAAGATTCCTGTTTTAATTATTAACATAGAATTCTAGAAAGTCCTTTGGGAAACAGAATTTATTTAAACTGTTGCTTTAGAAGCTGCTATAAATGGAAGGTTATAGAAAATAGGGAAGTTGTGCCTTGCTATTTTTTAACACACATGAAGAAATTTAAAATGCTCATCTTCCTTTCTCGTCACATTTTTAATTCTCTAAAGACTGAATAAGTATAATTTTCTTAATTGGGTTATATGGAAACTTTGTAATTAAAGCCAAACAAGATGAAGCTGCCCACTTGTCAGTAGAAAGAAAAATTATATTTTAATAAGACCAGTTAATGAAATAAGTTTTAAGGGAATACTTTGAAGGAAAAAAAAAAAAAAACTTTTAAATTTCTATATATGAAACTGTTTAATAACACTAAAATCAGACAAAATTTAACATAACTATTTAAACAATAAATTGCCTTCTTATTGGTCCATAGTAAAGTCTCAAGTTTTCTTGATTTTAACCTAAATTTCATCTTCTAGATCTTTATTTTAAATGTTCTCACTACATATGTGGGCATAGTATGTGTGTATTTGTGTATGTTTGCATGTGTGTCTGTATGAAAGGCCCTTCAACCAAATTTAGTTTCTAAATTTCAGTTAAAAATGTTTCCCAGCTTCCTGTGACTGAGACATAAAGCCAAATACTTATGTTTTCAAAGTTACATTGCTTAGGTATTTTACCAAGACCAACTTGAGTTGATTCTACTTCTGATGTCTCCCTGAAATCTATTATTCCTTTCCTTTCATTTCCACTGTTTTGCTCCCAGGGTCAAGATTTTGTGATCCATTTATCAGAATCGTTTTAAGTTTGCTATAAAATACACATTCTTTCAGTCTCTCCCTACTCTGAGGGTCCTGCAACCTGCTGCTAAATTAATCTTCCTAAAGAAGAACTTTTATCACAGTACTACCCTGTGCAGAAATCTTCAGTAGCCTCCCTTACAGACTACAGATCAAGTCCAAGTGCTCCAGAATCGAATCTCTAACTACCTTTCCTGTTTTGAGTCTTACCTCTTACTTTCACCCACCTTTTGCTTTAACTAAGACCCATTTCCTGAGCATGCTCTATGTCTTCATGCATCGGTGTTTTTTTGTGGGCAATGCTCCTTGTCTAAGTTACCTTTCCCCTTTAACAGAAATTGTTCAAATTCTACCCATCCTTTAAACTTTAAAACCAAATTTGAAATCATTTTCCATATATCCTTTTAATTCCCCTAGCTTGAAGGAAGGACTCTCTCTTGGTCTCTCATAGGATTCTATTAACAGTTTACACCTTTCATATTATACTTAGTGGATATCTATCTTGCATTATAGTTGCCAGGTCTTATTTGCCTTGGCTAGTCTATATGATGCTTGAGGAATGACTATGCCCTCATATTGCAGAACCTAGCATGTTACAGCTGAGAGAGAGTAATAGAGTAATTAAGAATGGCCAGACTGCCAGTTTGAATCCTAGGTCAAGTACCTACAGTGTTGACTTTGAGCAAGTTAATTAATTTCTCTAAAACTTCTTTTCCTTGTCTATCAAGGGGAAAGGAAAGTAATTATAGCATCTGGTTCATATGCTTCTTAAGAGGATTAAGATAACTGATGTAAATTTCCTAGCAATACTAAGTGCTTAAAAAATACACATTCTTTTATATATCCCATAAATATTTACTGAATACTCAACATCTCTGGTGGAACAAAGCACCTGCATTTTGATTGTTCCACCAGTCTTTAGGACTTCAAAACAATGGGTGTATCCTTGACTAAAGTCTAAATGGGTGGGAGGCCTCCCAGAACAGAGTCTGCCTGAGATCTGCTCTTGGAGCCATTGAGCTGTGGATCAGAGATGGAAGGGAAGAATGCTTTCAGTCTTAAAGTAGTTTAAAAATTTTCCCACTACTAAGGTACTCCACTCTTATTAAGTGAATGCTGCCAGGAAATGAGCTAAAGGCATTTAAAGAAGCTTGGGGGTAAATGAAAGAGTGAGATACAAATGTGACAATTGCTTAGGGAAAGAAATTTATTTGCCCACACACGCATAAGAGCCTTGAGCATGTTGTAGTATTCAATGAAGAGAAGTAGGGGAAAGGAAAGTAGTCAATGAAGAGAAAAGAAGAATAAATGGATCATGAAGACAATTGAACAGACATCATCCAGTCAAGAGATAAGGGCCAGAATGACAGCAGTGCAAGTAGGATAGGAGGAAGCAGCTTGGGGAAATGGAAATAAAATAGGGCACATTTCATTCATTCATTCACTCATTCAATAAACGTGTTCAGCTTCCACTATGTGCCAGGCATTGAAGCAATTGTGTATGGGAGGGAAAAGAAAGTTGTCTAGAATAATGCCCGGATTTCTGGCTTTAGTGACTTAGGATACTGTTGCTATAGTTAGCTGAGATACTATAGTCGGTACAGATTTGGGGGAAGCTGAAGAATTCTTGGAGGCAAGTTTTTTTTTTGATGTGCCTGTGGACACCCAATATGGAAATGCATGAAACAGGAGAATTCAAGACTGGGTATTGAAATCAGGGCATGATAAACTTAGAACTGGTGGTTAAAACTATGATTGTTAATGAAGACATTCTCAGACAAATAGAATGAGATGATCAGCATACTGAGGACAAAATCCTGGGTAATAGCTATGTCTAAGGGAAGTATGAAGGAGAAGATACTTAATAGATAAATAGAGCCTTAGAGGTAGGGCTATTTCTTCCACTGGACAAAAGGAAAGGGGAGGATGGATATATTTGTAAATGAGAAAGGAAATTATTAATTCAAGCCTGAAAGCTTTTATGTTCTTGGTGAAATAGGAAATTGAGCTATCACAGGGAGTGATGTAGCACTGTTCAGGGATCAGGAGCCAAAGATGAGTGGCGCATGTTTAGAAAAAAGAAATAGAGATGGATAAGAGGACTATTGATGAGTACTGATTTTCAAATGAGTTTGGAGATCATGAATTTACAATGAAATCAACCAAAGAAAGAATCCATTTCTTCAGCTTCAGGAAGCAAGAGCTAAAAGAGATTGTTGGATTAATCCAGGATTGGGGATTTTTAATGAGTGTGAGAGGTCAAGGGGGAAAGGGTTATGAAATAAATTTAGAAGACTTAAGATTGGGTTGAGAGAAAGGCAAGAGAGAGATGGTGGCATAAATCGGGGGATTGAGATGTATTAATGAGGTGGAAAAGCAAATTTTCTGGTAATGAGGACATAGCGGTCAAAGGAGGAACCTAGTTTCAGAGATGACTATTTTTTTTAATGTATTGGCACTTTTTTTTTTTTTTTTTTTTT